>CAWUFW010016670.1:0-298106 GCA_963921515.1 Calotriton arnoldi | reverse complement strand
ACGGACAACACCCAACGCCACACAACCGACGCACACATGTCAGTGAAGTCACGCAACAGCAGGACACACCCCAGTGTAACAAACATGGCGTAGCACACAGCGGCGGCAACACCAACTAGGAGAAGCAGGGCCCCTTCGGGAAGAGGAACGCCAGTACCACACTGAAACACCCATACCACCCTGCACATATGAACAAGACATATAAAACGGAACACCAAAGAGCCCGGGGACCGACAACAGGTGGCCCAAGAATAACATTCACACACAAGGCCCAACGCAGAGCGGAAAGGCAGCCTGCCGCCCACACAAGGGAGAGCAGACAGCACTGAATGACCTTCCATTCCAACTCCGAAACCACAGCCCTACGACAGAAGCCGGTGAATACAGCCATTGTCCAAGAATAGACCAACACAGGCATGCCGAGGAGACCGACCACAGGGCAGATAGCGCATATCACAGAAGCACACAACGGACGGGGAAGAAAGAAGAAAACACTCCCCATGTCGGCCACATGCAAGTTAATTGGAAGGAGTCACACATCACTGACCTTGAACTGTCTGAGAAGCATGTGGGAAGAGGGCCCGTGTCCTCCAAACAAGCAAACAGAACACAAGTCCTGTCTCCCTACGACTACACAGAGCTCACAGCAACCTCGGAGCGTGCACATTGCAGACTGCACACACAGCCAGAGCACGCCACCACAACGCACCGCTGCGAAATGGCAACCGCAACACACCTACCCAACTACGCCGAACAGCTCAAGCTGTACAAAACCAACCTGTTACATACATTGGGATGCGATCTCCTGTCCCTGCTGAACGTAAGTTACCGACTGACTTACCGCATCACATTGTTCAGCTGCGTCATGCCCGTCTTCTACTGTCGGAGGTGTCCCTACCAGCATCCCGTCGAGATATGCCTCTCCAACCCGGCATGTCTGAAGGCGGACCTGCTACCACTACTCCTCCCTCTGGACGCACACGACAGGGCCTGCTCTGCCTATGGGGGCATGGCGTATGTGGCCAACATCGCACCCGCACTGAAATGGGACCACTGTGCCTCCACACGACGGATCATCGAGAACAGCTACATCGAATGTCACCCAGCATGCCCCATCATGGTCCTCCAAGGGACAACTTACGAACAACACCTTGACAGCCACCATCCGCTACATTGGCTGGCAAACATGTACACCACCAATGACATGGAAGCCCTGCTGGACGGCATCGCATACCTGACAACCTGTAAATACGTCGGACCACAACGCAGGTTCCCCGAGTGACCTATGATGTCCAACCCCGCACCCATGCTTAGCTTCCGCACGGACTGGCCAGTCACCACCACAACAGCCATACCAAACGACCGGCAACTGTAACCACACCATCAACGACATCGCCATGACATCGGATATGACCGGGACATGCACACTGTTCCCCATCACATCCAGGAACACCGCATGCATCGTGGGAGGCAGTGGCATGGGCTCTGTGTATCGCACCCACATGGACGGAACTGCACGAACAACCAGGACACGACATGGATCCAGCGCACATGGACACACACACCGCTCAGTGGACATGAATAGGTCGCCTGGAGTCTGTGGGTGCTGCACCCCTCCCACCCCCGCCCGGGAATCCCATACCAGGACCTTTGCATGGACGTCAAGTGCATACAACAACAACACGACCCCAGTGACTGTGACATGTCCAGTAACCACCACAGTGCAACAACAAGTGGCACGCCGCTGCATGCACGCAAGCACATGCCCTGATGTCATCTCACATGCACGCGTGCATGAGGAACAACCGCAGCAAACCTGTCACATGGAACTGAGATGGACTGTGCCCATGATGCCAAGCGGTCTGGTAGGCTACATGTATACCGTCTGTGTCAAAGTCCGCAGCTCCGCAGCTATACGTAAATGTACATTAGCACAGCCTTGGCCAAGCAGATGTCACTCTGAAGCCCACATCCCACATGCAACAGCCAATCACATGTAACCCCACACCCTATCCCATTTGCAATCATGCTCAGTATATCCTCAACATGTATTCCGCTGCCAGTAGTGTCCACTATACTGCATCACAGAGGACAGAAGACTCAATATAATGTTTGAAACCAAAACTGTCTCCGCTGACTCATTTCACAAGTACGAATGAGAGAGGATGAGAGTATGTGAAGTACACGGCAGTCGTGACATGACCATGTAGTCCACTGGTATTGGATGTCAACGCAAATGAGTAGCACTACTGTGGAAGACACACATGTGTCGTGTGAAGTCGTATGGACGCAGTGCTCAGGTGGGTGGGTGCGACGGGTAGATGCGCACATGCCAAGTTGGAGCACGCCGTGTTGGGAGGGGTCATGAACAGTACACCACCGCTTCCCTGGGCATTGTGAGAGGACACCTGTCGGGGGGAGTGAACACGTGTGTGCACAGCAGCCGGGCACACGTACAAAGCGGTACCAGGCGCACCTCAGCCCACCCTCTGTGGACAAGCTGGATCCTGTTGTGCGCCCGCCATGCCCCTTGACAAGGCACACACAGCCCCAGTCGACCAGGTGTAACCCCAACATAGTCAATCCGCACAGGCGATACAGGGCACGGGATGGCAGTGGAGCATGGTGTGTGAGAGGTCTCCTCGCGCTCCTCCTGGTCATATCACGCAGGCAATAGAACCTCAACGTCTAGCATGGCAAAAAGTCAAATGGAAGTGTAGGGGGACGCACCACAGCACGAGCAGCACTGACGTCACGGGAGGTGGCTCGCACCATCCCATCCATTGCCCATCATACCAACCACGCCACATGCCATTGCGACTAAGTGCAAGCGCGTGCGCCACCACCCCTGAGCCCTCCCCAGAGAGGCCAAAGAGTGAATGTGTGGGCCATCAGCCACAGACGGACGCGGCCTGGCCGCAAGGGCAGCCACAGCCACTGGGTGTCGCAGGTGGCGGATCCGGAAGGCGAAGACTGTGATGCATAGTCCATGCAGGCCGGGTCTCCATTTGGGGCACCACGCAGGTGGACGGCGTCCCGCCACACATCATACCCTGAGACAGCCCACTCGTGCAACTGGACCCACACATACACTCCTTGCCCTCTCTGGTGCGAGCTTGGGGCTGCCTGTGCAAGCGCTAGCCTCGCAGGTGAGCATGCATATTGGGGGGCGAGGGGAGGACATGAGGGCTGGGGCGAAGATGACTGTATCACTGTCAGTTAGTACAAGGGATGACCCAGATGTGGAAAGGAAGAGACGTGTCCCGTGTGTACTGCAACTAGTCGCCAATCCAACTACCCCCCATGTCCGGAATGTAAGCCCGCACCTAGGCCCGCCCATCCGCCACATCGAACATACCACCAGCACGACAACCTTCCCATTCGAAACACTGACTGGGGGTGGCGACCAGTGAACAATCATGTGTAGCCTACCCACGCGTACATGTGGGCCCTCCATGATCCATGTCACCTGCGGCAAAGACATGACATGCGCAATGAGGGAAGTGAGGAGAGCTGTCCGCCCCACGCACAGAAGGTGCATCAGCTCCACAGACCCAGCAGCGAGTCCAGCAGGGGTCACATGTGCAGGGGCAGCTGTGCCTGGTGTGAAGGCACATGCATATAGACAGCACATCGACCAATGTGTAGTCTGCCCACATCCACAGTCCATCATCATGCGGACATAGGAATTGAACACAGGGCAACACATCTTAGTTGGTGCACCCACCGTGACCAACAATGCGCAATCATCGACGTACCCGCCCTGTGCATGGCCCCCACCCAACGGAGGCACATCCAGTGCCACCATCCCACACACACAAGCCTTCCACGGAACATGCTGTGTCCAATGGTCAGTACAGAGTCAGCGCCCATCTGGTGGATCCTGAACAGGAGACACATGCACACACATGCCAGCTCCCACTATGTACGTCTGCCACCTGGCACGTGCAATGTAACCTCTCACCTGTGACGTGTGACTGCAAGCACACAGCCGTCTTGGCATGGGGCTGTCAATGTGGACACCTGTCAATGTTTCGGGAGGTGTGATCCGTACAGTGCTGTACATAGGGTGCAGTGCTGACACCTACTACTGTCTCATATCCCCTCGTGCCACAGGTCCCACTTGTTTTGGCCGCTCAGCCTGTGCCCACATCGTCGTCGTCGTGTGCCATACTCATCCAGCCTCGGAAGCAGTTCCATGCTCAGCAGACACTCATGTTGCCGTGGCGTTGCCGCTTGACGAATATGCAGTCAGTCCCCATCAGCACGCCCCGCAAGTCATTGGGGCCTAGATCCCCATGTGCATGCACATGGCAGTGGTATGTCTCACTAGCCATTGCCATTGTTGGGAGACCTGTGTAAGTGTATTGTGGCCGTGCCGTCCCAGCTTGACAGCTGGGCTGTGGCTCATGTGCTTGCTCAGTCATGTCAGTGATGTGTATGCGAAATTGCTATGTGTTGTGTTGCTTTGACATGTGTCCTCTGCAATTTCCCTAGGCGGAGACCGAACATTGACCGCCCATACCAATTGCTGGTGGACATGGACGATACAGAGGTTATTAGGAAGTTTCGGCTGGACAGGCCAACCCTGCATCGACTGTGTGCCATGTTAGAACCCCATCTCCGTCCCCGCAGGGTGTATCCGACTGCTGTCACCCCCACGGCTAAGGTGATGGCCGCCATGCATTTCTTCGCCACTGGGTCATTCCAGCACACAGTGGGCAGTGGAGGAGGGATGTCCCAGCCCATGTTCAGCAAGGTGCTGAGGGATGTACTGGCAGCCATGATGCTGTACCGAAACAGGTACATCCGCTTCCCCAGGGCTCGTGAATTGGCGGCAGTGAAGGGTGCATTCTATGCCCTTGGCAGAATCCCACACGTCGTTGGAGCCATTGACTGCACACATGTTGGCCTTGTTCCACCACAGGCCACTGAGCACCTGTACCGCAACAGGAAGCACACGCACTCCCTGAATGTGCAAGTGGTGTGCCTTGCGGACATGGTGATCACCCACGTGTGTGCAAAGTTCCCAGGCTCGGCCCATGACGCACACATAATGCGCAACAGCATCTTGCCACGACTGATGGCCAATCTGCAACAGGATCGTGGCTGTATTGTCGGTGAGTATGTGGAGTGGTGTAGCGTGCTGGTTGTGCGATGCTGTCCCCTGTCCAGTTGGAATAGCAACGGTTCTCTGTGTCCCTCACACCCAGGTGACTCTGCGTACCCGAATGGGGCATGGCTGCTCAGTCCATTGAGGAATCCTCGCACCCCAGCAGACGATCGATACAATGAGGCACATGGGAGGACCAGACGTGTGGTCGAGCGTACCTTTGGCCTCCTCAAGTCCAGGTTCAGGTGCCTGGACCGCACCGGGGGTGCACTGGCGTACTCCCCACAGAAGGTGTGCCAGATAGTGGTGGCGTGCTGCATGCTGCACAATCTGGCCATTCGGAAGCAGATCCCCCTCATTGTGGATGACGGAGATCAACCAGGGCCCCAGCCCGCAGACCAGGACAGCTCGAGTGAGGAGGACAGCGGAGAGGAGGAAGCTGGGAATGTGCGGCAGCAGCTCATCGCCCGCTACTTCACTTGACGGTGAGTGTCCATGTACGACGGCTGATGTGGCTGTATCTGTGCAGGTGTGTGTGTGCTGTGTCAGGGTGGCCGTTTGTTCACTGCGTGCTGTGTGTCAACGCTCCATGGCCAGGGTAGTATGCCACTGTTGGTGACTGTGGCATTGTGCCCTATTGCTCTGTGCGATGTGTGTACATTGCTTGTAGTTGTTGACATGTACTGTGTGATGGGTGTGTGACACACTCATTGAATGTGCTCCTGTTCTGTCTCCCACCCCTAGGTCCCTACAGGCCCTCCGGATTCCATTGCCATGCCACGCATCAGGTGCCTTTCCGCCCAAGGTGGCCGTTGTATTCCGTACAAATAAAACACAGGGCACAAACAGCAGTTAGTGAAAAAGGTGCATTTATTACAAACTGTGACATGTGATTGTGTGTAAGGTGATGACAAAAGTGGTGCGTGCAGTGACAATGAGCTGTCGGTCATGGCTGCGTGATGCTCAGGGTGTACCCACTGGTTCTATGTCCATAGTCCAACACACACATGCCATCCAGATGGCTGTGTGGAGTGGGATCGTAGTCCAAGTCAATGCAGTGGCTGGTCAAGGAAGGCTGGCTGGCTGCCTCACTTGCGTTTGGAGCGTGCGAAGTCCTCCCGGGAGATCGGTTTCCACTTCGGACGGCCCCTTCCACGTTTGCGAGGGGGTGCCTGCTTGCGACATGCTGGTGGTTGAGGTGTGCTCACTGGCTGTGGACGCAGGGGAACTGGACACTGCTGCTCGACCCTGCGCCCCGGCAGGTGGTGGCGGAGGGGAGCTGCTATCCCTGGCCGTGTCCTCACCGCCACCACCAGCTGGCCCATGAGGTCCACGAGTTGACCTATACGGGCGTCCATGGACCTCAGCACCCCCAGCACCTCCCGCGTGTCTGAAGCAGACCTGACCCATTGTTCTTGGGCCTCCTCATAGGCCCCAAGGACTCTGGCCATTTGAGGCAGGGCATGGCTCCCAGGGGAGGCTGGCGTTTCCCTGACCCTGCTCCTCCTACCAGTCCTGCTGCCACCGGCCTGCCCACTAGCCACATTGCTCACCACGGTCCTCGCTGTGGCTCCCAGGGTGGATCCAGTCGGCCGGGCCACCACCTGCGCTGGGGCTGGTGCCAGCGAAGACGTGGTGGTGGTGGCGGCGGTGGTGGTGCGGTGCGGCGATGGTGGCGGTTGCGGCAGTGGTAGTGGCCGCAATGACCGTGGGTGTGGCCGCAATGACCGTGGGTGTGGCCGCAATGACCGTGGGTGTGGCCGCAACGACAGTGGCAGCAGGGGGCTGGGACTGTTCAGCAGCCCTGGATGATGGGTTGGTGGGTAGGAGGGGTCCTGGGGAGCGGCTGGGCCCTGCCACACCAGATGGGCCTGCTTGGTGGTCCGTGTCCGAAGAGGAGGTGAGATCCTCCACATCTGTGTGTCCTCGTTGGGGGCTTGTGGGCTGGCTGTGCTGGCTGCTGTCTCCATCCCCAGCATCCGGCAGTTCGTCACCTGTGGAGAGAATGAGATTTGTTATTGTGTTGCACCTGGCGAAGTATGTATTTGTCGTCTGACATTGACAGTTCGTGCAATCTCGTACATGGGTTTCCCGGAGGCGTGTGTGTGGCTGTGGCATTTGTAGTTGTGTGTGCTTGGCAATGGGACTGTGTGCTGTGCACATGTGGCATGGGACGGATTGGCCATGCCGATGGGTGTGTTGCTGTGCCCCTACTCATTGTGACTCTGGTGTATGCGGGCTCCTGGCCCATCCTGGGTCTGGTTTGTACTTTGCTTTTGGTGTTCAGATGGGACGCTTAGGAACGCATATGGCAACATGGGGGCCATGCCCCAGATTCGCATTTGGGAGGGAATATGCTTTTGGGGTTCAAATGGAACGCTTAGGAACGCATATGGCAACATGGGGGCCATGCCCCAGATTCGCATTTGGGAGGGAATATGCTTTTGGGGTTCAAATGGAACGCTTAGGGACGCATATGGCAACATGGGGGCCATGCCCCAGATTCGCATTTGGGAGGGAATATGCTTTTGGGGTACATGCTGTGAGCCATGGGTGCCGAACGTGACATGTGTTGTGGCAGCATGACAGTGCATGGTTTGAGGTGTGTGCATGCTTGACATGGCCTGCATATTTGCTGTCTGTTGTGATTACTGGACATGGCATTGGACGCATCGTTATGAGTGAGTGATGGTTGTGTGTGAAAGCCAACGTATTGCAGTTGTCCCATCTCCTTGGTGTGCGTGCTGCCCTGTGCCATGTGCATCACTGCAGTGCTCGTGGGGGGTGTGGCCCATGTTGTGTGTTGTTGCTCACAGTGTGTCGTGCGCTTCATTGACTTCTGGCACATGGTTGGTCATGGGCATGTATCTTAGCGTGACTGCTGTATGTGTGGCAGCTGTGCGGATGACATGCCTTTCATGAGACTGGGGCTGACGGATGGGATGGATGGTATGTTGTATGTGCATGGTGTGTCTGTGTGTTTGATGGGTTCAGTGGTGTTCGTGTACATTTCTGTTGTTCCGCTCTGTTGCGTCTAGTGTTGTTTGTCTTACATAGGCGTAGTTGTGGGGTGTGTGGTTGACAGGCAGTAGGGGCTACATGGACAGGACTTCAATGGTGTTTCGGTTGTGTGTGATGAGTTGCACAGTGGCTGCCGTGTGGTACTATTTTCAGTGTGGCTTGTGTATGCAGACGTGGCTCCTTGGGTGTTGCTATGTCTGTGATGGGTCATGTGGGGTGTGAGTCTGTTGTTCATGTCCGTGTGCACATTGTTCACTTGTTCGTGACGGTGGGCGGTGCTGCGTTTTCGTCTGCTACGTGACATGTCCCATGTGTTGGTCGTGTACCGGTCCTCATGCCTCCAGTAATCCAGCCCTGTCCAGTTTCCCACCTGCAGGTTGTTCGTGCGTGCACTGTACTGGATGCCACATGGCTCTAAGCGGGGGTGCTCCATGTTGCAGGTCTGTGGGGGTGGGGGGGTGTTGTGGGTCGTGGGGGTGGCTGGACACCCACTGACACCGATTGCTGTGGACCGTGATGTCTGCCTTTCGGCTGTCGTTGTGCACTGCGGTGGCTGACACGTGGCTGTGGGGTGTGGGGGATGCTCCTCCTTGCTGTGCTGTGGGACTAGGGGCCTGGTGTGTGTTGTACTTGGGCTGTCCACCGTCCCACCCACTGCACTTTGTGTTCCTGCCACTTACCTGTTACTTGTCGGTTTGTGCAGCTGTGGCGGACACATGGGTGTGGTGGGTGCTCGTTGTGGCGCTTCTGGCATATTTGGGGACCTGTTGGTGGTTACGTGGCTGGCTGAATGTACACATGTCCCCACGCATCTTACAGTTGTTCTGTTTGGGCTGTGTGTGGTGGTGTATGTTGCATGTGTGTGTCGTGTATTGTGTGCTGGACATGGGGGTGTTTGTCCCTGGGAGCTGTGGCATGGTGGTAGTGCATGTGAGTACATAGCGGTGTGCTGGTATACATTAGTTTGTACTTACCAGCCTCCACTCCCCTGCTAATCCGGCGAGGATCTCGGGATGTATGATGACTCGCACCTTCTCCTCCCACGCTTTGAAGGTCTTGAAGAGCGCGGGATTCCCTCCGCCAGTGACGGCAGCCAGCTCTCTGTTTTTGCCCTCCTTCTTCTTGACCAGGCTCTTGACGTCATTCCACCGTTTGTTAATTTCGACTCTGTTCCTGGGCAGGGTCCCGACTGCATTGACCTGGTCTACGATCCGGTTCCACATTCTGTTTCTGGTGGCTAGTGGTGTGTGTTGGACCATGTTCCCATAGATTTGTGGGTGCACCTTGATGATCTCGTCGACCATGACCGTCAGCTCAATGGGCGTGAACTTGGGCATTCTTTGTGGTGCCATGGTGTTTGTGGTGCTGGTGCGGTGTGTGTTGTGTAATGTGCAGGGGTTTGTGGTGCCGGTGTTTGGTGGTGGTGGTGGTGGTGGTTGTGATGTGTGCGTTTCTGTGGTGTGCTGTTGTCCTTGCTGTGTCACTGTGTCCTCTCCTCTCCTCTCTGGTTTGCAATGTTGCAAGGGGTTGTGGTCTGTGGGAGTGCTGCTTTTGTACTTACCTATGTGGGTGTGTCCTCATGGTCTGTTGTTTTCAGGTGTGTTGTGTCTGGGGTTCTGGCCTTTGTAGTTTTTGTTTGTCCGGGGGGTGTTTTCGGGATGTGTACTGTGCTTGTGTATTTGTGCGTGCCTTGCTGTGTGGACTTGTTGGCCATGTTGTGTGCTATTGGTTTTGTGAGCGGATGGTTTCTGTGCAGGGACGTGGGCGCCATGGCTTCTGCCGTGTCGATTCTCATCGGCGTAGTTTGCGCTGGCGGGCGGTATATTTGTAGTTTTCCCGCGCTCATGGCGGTGCGATCGTAATTTCACGTGCGGTGTGTCGGCCGTGAGGGCGGGCGGTTTTGTGTTGTCGTGCGTGTTTCCGTCCGTGGCGGGCGGTTTGACTCCGACTCGGACGATGGCGGGCGGTATTTTGTGTGATTTTTCCGCCGATGGCGGTTTTCGGTTTGTGTAATCGTAATGGCGTGGTCGGTGTTCAGACGGTGTGTGCGGGCGGATTTTTGCCGCTTCCATGCCTGGCGGATTTATTTACGCCGGGTATCGTAATGGGCCCCTAAGTGTTTTTTTCTTAATTAGAACGGTTTGTTTTTTAAAAGATAGAGGGGCCGATTCCGATTCGGGCCGGAAATCTCTCCGACCGAGCCGGACCCGGAGAGAATTCCGACCGAATCGGACCCCAGCAGTCCGACCGGACGAGTACGATGCATTCGCATGCTATCGGACTCGATTCAGTCGGACTCCCATTGAAGTCAATGGGAGCCGGTCGTACAACGCGTGACGCGGGCTCCCATTGACTCAATGGGTGCGAGGCGAACAAGGCGCGCCCCTACAGTGGGTACGTGTCCATGCACATCGCGGCGTACATGCACAGGTAGGGGGGACCCATGGGTCCCCCTGTGTGCGACTCGCGCACCTACGCGTTTAGGGGTCCGACGCGGACCCCACAAGTCCGGCTCCGACAGCTCTTTGGAGCCGGACGGGCGCGAGTCGGTCGGACTGCTCGCGGCGCGCATCGTACTTACCCCGGCCGGGAAACGTCTCTACATAGCGCGGTGCGAGTCGTGTCCGTGCGAGTCGGTCGGGAGCGTGTTGAAGCCGCGTACGAAGTCGGTCGGCGATCTCGCAGGGCGCATGCATCGTACTCCGCTCGGCCGGACCCGCGTGACGGCTCGGTCAGGAAACAGGGCTCCGAATCGGATCCGGCAAATCCGAATCCGATTCGGAGCCCTACCGGCCGAGATCGGAATCGGCCCTTTATGTTAATGGTATAGGTATGTATATATATATATATATATATATATATATATATATATATATATATATTTGTTTTTATATTATTTTTAAATTATAATATAAATTAAAATTATTAGTTGAATAACTTTTTTGTAAGTAGATATATGTAAATATATATATTAATTATTATATATGTGTGTTTAACTTTTTTAATTAAGTTAATTTGTTATATTTGTTAAGTTATATACAAAATATTTTTTAAATGTATGTTACTATTTAATATATTTAATATTTATTATTTTATTCTATATATATTTTAAAATCGATATTTAATACATCTATATTAATTACATCAATATTTTTCTCTCAATATTTTTGTACTTACTATAATAAAGATATGATGTCAATATTTTTGTTATCGATGTTTTGTCCCCGATATTTTTGTATCTCGTTATTTGCAGGGTTGATATTCTGTCAGTGAACCGCTCAAGGCGCATGATCCAGGATTCGCTACTATATGATTGAATGATGGAATCACGCATTTGTTTTTAACGTTGGCATTATAACGAACGTGTCGTCTTCATCATGTTGCTTTGCACGCAAGTTGTTACAAAGACTTGCCTTAGGGGTGCGCTGGAATTTGGATTAGTATCATTTACTATTCCAAATCCAGCTTGTGCAACAGTAGGGAAGGTGTTGGGCTTTAAATCCAACACCACTCCACCAATGCGCCCCCCTAAGTAGTTGTAACGACTTGCCTGCTAAACAAATGTGTTGTAACAACACATTCATTCTTTTACCAGTGCTGTACAGGCACAGAGTGATTCTGGTGTGGTGTTAAAGGATGTTTCCCTTACTATATATATGTCAGCCTGGAACTGGTTAACAAATACACCATTGCCCTGGCGGAAGAAGACACTGACAAGTAATAATTGATGGGAGGTAGGATAAGGCCTCTGGTTTAATCTTTGGATCATCTCACCCTGACCGTAGGAATTATGTCACTCAGCTAACACTGCCTGGGTAGCCTACAGAAACAATCCTCCGATTTATTGGTATGGGGTGAGTTTGGTTATTGGTCATGGTATACCTCTGGAAGGGGGTTCACTTTATTTAGGATCACTTAGCAAAAAATAATTTAAGTAACTAAAGACAGGGAATGTAGTTTATCATCCAAACGATCATAACCCACCCCCTTGTTCAGAGACACTATATGGCAAGTGTGCTTGTCCCAGAGCAACAGATGTTATAGGACCCCATGTACCTGAATATGATATTTCATAGAAAAGGTTGTCAGATCTTTGCACGTAAGTAGCATCAGTATATATAAAAGCCCAGAAGATACATCAGTTCTTTGGGAAGACATCACTACACCCACAGAGACCATATATCCTCAACTTGCCTCCCTTGATGTTCTTGTGGTAGGATGGAACAGAATGATCTGGCAGAATCTTTTGATACTTGGATAACTCTGAATTTCTTTGGGGAGAATTACAGGCTATAAAAGAATGCTGTGAGTGGTAGGAAATCTGGTGTAGGAAATTCTGCAAGTGAACAAGCACAGAACATATTACGCTATAGATTGCAGATGGGGAGATTAGATTAATTTGTTGAAAAACATGCCAATTAAATGTGACTAATTTCATTCAAATGATGGCTAGTGGATTATTACTAGGGGAAATGTATGGACTAGGGGGCATATTTATGAAAAGTGTGGCGCAGAGCAGTGCAGCAAGTCACCTTGCCGCACTGCTCTGCATCACAGGGAAAGGGCAGGAATGCACTGTATTTATTTAATACAGTGCATTCCTGTCCATTCACCCTGTGCTAGCACCGTTTTAGCAACCTAGCGCCAATGCATGAGCCCTTGCACCATGATGTAAGGGTGCCTGTGTTGTAGGCACAGATTGTTTTTCTGCAGGAAGGGGCACCTTCCTGCACAAAAACAATCCTGAGAGGCTTTTTCCTCCTAGAGAATCTCGCCAACATTGGGCTGCAGCAACTCGTCTCCACCCCCACCTACACGGCAGGACACACTCTCAACCCCATCTTTGCTGGAGGAAACAACATTTGCTTCAGTCACACCATGCAACCTCTCTGGATAGACCACCACTGCGTCCATTTCTCCTTCTGGAAACCCACTGCACACAAGCTCATGCCATGCCTCCCACACAGACACTGGAGCAAAATCACAGAAGAACACCTCACCTCTGCCCTCAGTTGCACTCCTCCCCTACCACGACAGACGCCAACACAGCAGCAAATGAACTTCACCAATGGATCGCCAACTGCGCCAACACTCTCGCCCACCCCTCCCCCCCAGAACTCTGCCAGACGACGCAGCGCAAAAGCCACCTGGTTCACCATGGACCTCCGAGAATCCAAACGCTTGTGCCGATGACCGGAGAAAGCATGGAGAAACAGCAAAACCCCTGAAGCACGCACCGCCTACAAAGCCGCCACCAAGGCACACCACCAACTCATCAAATCAACTAAGAGAAACTTAATTCAGGACAGAATCCTCTTGAACTCCTACAACTCTCAGGAACTCTTCACCATTATACAAGAATTCACCCAACCCCACAGCGGAACTACCAAAGTCCCTCCCTCAAAGTCCTCTGCAACAAACTCAGCTCCTTCTTCCACCACAAGATCAGGATGCTCTACGACAACTTCAACGACCAAGACCATGGCACCGACCCTACACCCTCCACCAGCGACGCCACCCAGCTGACCCTCCTCAACTAGACCCCATGTCACCACAGAAGACACCGCAAAGACTATGAAAAACATTCCCCCCGGAGCACCCACTGACCCCTGCCCACCGCACATCTTCCACAGGGCCGCCATCGCACCAGAACTACGATGGACAATCAACTGCACCCTCAAAACAGCCACGTTCCCCGATGACTGGAAACGCGCCGAAGTCAAACCCATCCTCAAGAAGCCCTCCGCAGACCTGAATGACCTCAAGAACTACAGGACCATCTCTCTTCTCCCTTTCGCAGCCAAAGTCATCATTAAAGTTCTCAACACCCAGCTTACGCACTTCATAGAAACCAATAACATCCTCGACTCCTATCAATCCGGATTCCGCAGCAACCACAGCACCGAGACCGCCATCATAGCTGCCACTGATGACATCTGCACACTCCTCAATCAAGGCCACACTGCAGCCCTCATACTACTAGTCCTCTCAGCAGTCTTCAACACCATCTCCCACCGCACACTAGCTGCCAGACTCCATGACGCCGGTATCCAGGGAACTGCCTTAGACTGGATTAGATCTTTTCTCTCAGCAGAACACAAAGAATATGACTCCCGCCCTTCCTTTCTGAACCCACAGAGATCAGATGCAGAGTACACCAAGGATCCTCCCTCAGCCCCACGCTATTCAACGTCTACATGGCCCCCTCGCAACCATCTTCAGAAAACACGTACTCAACATAGTATCATACGCCGACGACACCCAGCTCATCCTCTCCCTCACCAAGGAAGCCGACATCACCAAGCACAGTTTTCAAGAAAGAATGAAGGATGTCGCATCCTGGATGAGCAGCAGCTGCCTGAAGCTCAACTCAGAGAAAACGAAAGTCCTCATCCTCGGGTCCACCCCCTCAGCATGGGACAACTCCTGGTTTCCTCCTGCCCACGGAAACCCACCCACCCCTATGGACCATGCCCGCAACCTCGGTATCATACTCAACTTCTCACTCATCATGAACCGCCAGATCAACGCCGTGTCCTCCACATGCTTCAACACCCTCTGCATACTCCTCAAGACCTTCAAATGGATCCCCCCTGACTTCAGGAAGACCATCACCCATGCACTCATCACCAGCAGACTGGACTATGGAAACACACTCTACGCCGGAATCAACAAAACACTCCTTTGCAAACTCCAGACCATCCAGAAGGCCACAGCCAGACTCATCCTCAGCATCCCACGACATGATTACATCACCCAACACCTCCGCGACCTTCACTGGCTCCGTGTCGAAAGAAGAATAACCTTCAAACTGCTCACACACATCTACAAAGCCCTCCATAACACCGGACCCCAATACCTCAACAAAAGAATCTCCTCCCACGCCCCCAAGATAAAACTCTGCTCCGCCGTCCTAGCCCTAGCCACGGTCCCCCGCATCCACAGAGCCAGAACGGGTGGCAGATCCTTCTCCTACATCGCGGCCAAGACCTGGAACTAACTCCCCCTCAGCTTCAGACAAAGGCCGACACTGCACCTATTCAGAAAGGACCTCAAGACCTGGCTCTTCGAATGACCAATGGAGCTGCTCGCACCCCCCTCCCCCCCTCCCAGCGCCTTGAGACCCTCAAAAAAACTCTGATTGACTGATTGATTGATTTGTCATGCAGTCCATGGGATGACACCATTCTCCTGAAACCTAGGGCCAGAAAGACAATGGGGCATATTATCAAGGGCAGTATCGCCACTTTAGCTGCACTTTTTGCCGATAAAGCGGCGATATTTTTATCGCCCTATTAGCAAGCTGTCGCTAACAGCTGTTAGCGACAGCTTAATGGCGATATCGGCCGTCTTGTTGCCGCTTTTCATGTCAGCGATATTTATCGCTAATGACATGCAAAGTAGGCGTTCCCAACCAAAAGTCAACAGAAACAGCCGCTAACACAACTTCCCCCTATTATCAATGCCCGCGAAGCGATAAAAAAAGTCACGCTAACCAGCGATTATCGCTGGAATTTAACACCTGATAAAAACTTGACTTAACCATCTTGTCAATGGGAGGTGGATTGTAAGGTTAAGTCCTCACCTGCCTATTAGCAAGCTTTCCATTAGCGCAGTGAATTTATCGCTGGATTTCTCGCGCTATTGCTGGGTTTCGCTGCTATCGCTGGATTTTTTATCGCCTTGGAGATAAGCGTTGATAATAACGCGTTATCTCCACGATGAAATCCAGCGATAGCCGGCGATAAAAAAAACAGCGCTAAGCGCGCTTTGCGATAATTATTGCATGTCCTTGATAATATGCCCCAATCATTATTAGACTAATTGCTCTAAAGTCCTTTGGTTGATGTCCAGAAACTGGCCCTGCCTTAAGGATTCTAAATTAAAAATAGGTGTGTGGAGGCTTCACAGTGATCTGCCAGCGGGCCGGAGGGGTGGGGGCCGGTTTTGTGGCCATGGTGGCCGGTTTTGTCGCTGGGGGGTGGTTTTGCAGCAGTGCTGCAATATCGGCCCCCTGTACCAAAAGCGGGAGCTGTGCTTGTTACTGGCAGGCCCCCAAACCCCCCCCCAGTACTGGTCGAGCAGCAATCTGCCAGGGCTGGTTGCTGTTGCCAGTCCGTCCCTGGGTGTAACACCCCAAACACCCCCCTGAAGCTACGCCCCAGCACGTTGAATGTTGTAGGTAGAGGTATTAAGGGAGGCGGCAGGTGGCATCGTGTGACGTCACTGCATATATTCCTTGTGTAATCATTATTTTTGGGGATGATTCATTTTTAATGCCTCTGCGCCTCACCATTAGCTCTGAGGGTACCCATCTCAGTTGCCTAAGAGAAGGCGCTGTAATGAGGCCTATCAGCCCACTGCAGACAGCGGAGTTCAGTCTGCAGACATTAGCATTATTAATACGCACACGCTTCCCGAGTGTCTGATTAATTATGTTGTTTTAACATCGCCCTCTCCGAGACGCTCCAGCCTGACAATCCATTCATTAACGCTAAGCAGGCATGGAGGAGTCCCAGGGGCCTCTGGCAGGCGATTCCCTTCACTGCCTACTCACTGTCAGAGTCTGCGGGTGGAAATGTGCCTTCCTTCTCCGCACAATCATGTCCAGGTGAGGAAAGCTGTTGTTGCTCTCTGTTCAAGTATCAATGCATGCTTGTGCTTTGCCTGCACAAGTATCAGTGCATGCAGGTGCTGTGCTTGCACAAGTATCACTGCATGCATGTGCTTTGCCTGCACAAGTATCAGTGCATGCAGGTGCTGTGCCTGTACAGGTATCAGTGCATGCTGGTGCTGTGCCTGCACAAGTATCAGTGCATGCAGGTGCTGTGCCTGCACAAGTATCACTGCATGCTGGTGCTGTGCCTGCACAAGTATCACTGCATGCATGTGCTTTGCCTGCACAAGTATCACTGCATGCAGGTGCTGTGCCTGCACAAGTATCAGTGCATGCTGGTGCTGTGCCTGCACAAGTATCACTGCATGCAGGTGCTGTGCCTGCACAAGTATCACTGCATGCAGGTGCTGTGCCTGCACAAGTATCACTGCATGCTGGTGCTGTTCCTGCACAAGTATCAATGCATGCTTGTGCTTTGCCTGCACAAGTATCACTGCATGCAGGTGCTTTGCCTGCACAAGTATCACTGCATGCAGGTGCTGTGCCTGCACAAGTATCAGTGCATGCTGGTGCTGTTCCTGCACAAGTATCAATGCATGCTGGTGCTGTGCCTGCACAAGTATCAGTGCATGCTGGTGCTGTGCCTGCACAAGTACCAGTGCATGCTGGTGCTTTGCCTGCACAAGTATCAATGCATGCTGGTGCTGTGCCTGCACAAGTATCACTGCATGCAGGTGCTGTGCCTGTACTGGTATCAGTGCATGCTGGTGCTGTGCCTGCACAAGTATCACTGCATGCAAGTGCTGTGCCTGCACAAGTATCACTGCATGCTGGTGCCGTGCCTGCACAAGCATCAGTGCATGCAGGTGCTGTGCCTGCACAAGCATCAGTGCATGCTGGTGCTGTGCCGGCACAAGTATCAGTGCATTCTGGTGCTTTGCCTGCACAGGTATCAGTGCATGCAGGTGCTGTGCCTTCACAGGTATCAGTGCATGCTGGCGCTGTGCCTGTACAGGTATCACTGCATGCTGGTGCTGTGCCTGCACAAGTATCAGTGCATGCTGGTGCTGTGCCTGCACAAGTATCAGTGCATGCTGGTGCTGTGCCTGCACAGGTATCACTGCATGCTGGTGCTGTGCCTGCACAGGTATCAGTGCATGCTGGTGCTGTGCCTGTACAGGTATCAGTGCAGGCTGGTGCTGTGACTGCACAGGTATCACAGCATGCAGGTGCTGTGCCTGCACAAGTATCAGTGCATGCAGGTGCTGTGCCTGCACAAGTATCAGTGCATGCTGGTGCTGTGCCGGCACAAGTATCAGTGCATTCTGGTGCTTTGCCTGCACAGGTATCAGTGCATGCAGGTGCTGTGTCTTCACAAGTATCAGTGCATGCTGGTGCTGTGCCTATACAGGTATCACTGCATGCTGGTGCTGTGCCTGCACAAGTATCACTATATGCTGGTGCTGTGCCTGCACAAGTATCAGTGCAGGCTAGTGCTGTGCCTGCACAGGAATCAGTGCATGCTGGTGCTGTGCCTGCACAGGTATCAGTGCATGCTGGTGCTGTGCCTGCACAGGTATCAGTGCATTATGGTGCTGTGCCTGCACAAGTATCAGTGCATGCTGGTGCTGTGCCTGCACAAGTATCAGTGCATGCTGGTGCTGTGCCTGCACAAGTATATGTGCATGCTGGTGCTGTGCCTGCACAAGTATCACTATATGCTGGTGCTGTGCCTGCACAAGTATCAGTGCAGGCTAGTGCTGTGCCTGCACAGGAATCAGTGCATGCTGGTGCTGTGCCTGCACAAGTATCAGTGCATGCTGGTGCTGTGCCTGCACAAGTATATGTGCATGCTGGTGCTGTGCCTGCACAGGTATCAGTGTATGCTGGTGCTGTGCCTGCACAAGTATCAGTGCATGCTGGTGCTGTGCCTGCACAGGTATCAGTGCATGCTGGTGCTGTGCATGCACAAGTATTAGTGCATGCTGGTGCTCTGCCTGCACAAGTATCACTGCATGCTGGTGCTTTGCCTGCACAAGCATCACTGCATGCATGTGCTTTGCATGCACAAGTATCACTGCATGCAGGTGCTGTGCCTGCACAAGTATCAGTGCATGCTGGCGCTGTGCCTGCACAAGCATCACTGCATGCAGGTGCTGTGCCTGCACAAGCATCACTGCATGCAGGTGCTGTGCCTGCACAAGTATCACTGCATGCTGGTGCTGTTCCTGCACAAGTATCAATGCATGCTTGTGCTTTGCCTGCACAAGTATCACTGCATGCAGGTGCTTTGCCTGCACAAGTATCATTGCATGCAGGTGCTGTGCCTGCACAAGTATCAGTGCATGCTGGTTCTGTTCCTGCACAAGTATCAATGCATGCTGGTGCTGTGCCTGGCACAAGTATCAGTGCATGCTGGTGCTGTGCCTGCACAAGTACCAGTGCATGCTGGTGCTTTGCCTGCACAAGTATCAATGCATGCTGGTGCTGTGCCTGCACAAGTATCACTGCATGCAGGTGCTGTGCCTGTACTGGTATCAGTGCATGCTGGTGCTGTGCCTGCACAAGTATCACTGCATGTAAGTGCTGTGCCTGCACAAGTATCACTGCATGCTGGTGCCGTGCCTGCACAAGTATCAGTGCATGCAGGTGCTGTGCCTGCACAAGTATCAGTGCATGCTGGTGCTTTGCCGGCACATGTATCAGTGCATTCTGGTGCTTTGCCTGCACAGGTATCAGTGCATGCAGGTGCTGTGCCTTCACAAGTATCAGTGCATACTGGTGCTGTGCCTGCACAGGTATCAGTGCATGCTGGCGCTGTGCCTGCACAAGTATCACTGCCTGCTGGTGCTGTGCCTGCACAAGAATCAGTGCATGCTGGTGCTGTGCCTGCACAGGTATCACTGCATGCTGGTGCTGTGCCTGCACAGGTATCAGTGCATGCTGGTGCTGTGCCTGTACAGGTATCAGTGCATGCTGGTGCTGTGCCTGCACAGGTATCACAGCATGCAGGTGCTGTGCCTGCACAAGTATCAGTGCATGCAGGTGCTGTGCCTGCACAAGTATCAGTGCATGCTGGTGCTGTGCCGGCACAAGTATCAGTGCATTCTGGTGCTTTGCCTGCACAGGTATCAGTGCATGCAGGTGCTGTGTCTTCACAAGTATCAGTGCATGCTGGTGCTATGCCTGTACAGGTATCACTGCATGCTGGTGCTGTGCCTGCACAAGTATCACTTCATGCTGGTGCTGTGCCTGCACAAGTATCAGTGCAGGCTAGTGCTGTGCCTGCACAGGAATCAGTGCATGCTGGTGCTGTGCCTGCAGGTATCAGTGCATGCTGGTGCTGTGCCTGCACAGGTATCAGTGCATGATGATGCTGTGCCTGCACAAGTATCAGTGCATGCTGGTGCTGTGCCTGCACAAGTATCAGTGCATGCTGGTGCTGTGCCTGCACAAGTATATGTGCATGCTGGTGCTGTGCCTGCACAGGTATCAGTGCATTCTGGTGCTGTGCCTGCACAAGTATCAGTGCATGCTGGTGCTGTGCCTGCACAGGTATCAGTGCATGCTGGTGGTGTGCCTGCATAAGTATTAGTGCATGCTGGTGCTCTGCCTGCACAAGTATCACTGCATGCTGGTGCTTTGCCTGCACAAGTATCACTGTATACTAGTGCTGTGCCTGCACAACTATCATTGCATGCTGGTGCTGTGCCTGCACAGGTATCACTGCATGCTGGTGCTGTGCCTGCACAGGTATCAGTGCATTCTGGTACTGTGCCTGCACAAGTATCACTGTATGCTGCTGCTGTGCCTGCACAAGTATCACTGCATGCTGGTGCTGTACCTGCACAAATATTAGTGCATGCTGCTGCTGTGCCTGCAGAGGTATCACTGCATGCTGGTGCTTTGCCTGCACAAGTATCACTGTATACTAGTGCTGTGCCTGCACAACTATCATTGCATGCTGGTGCTGTGCCTGCACAGGTATCACTGCATGCTGGTGCTGTGCCTGCACAGGTATCAGTGCATGCTGGTGCTGTGCCTGTACAGGTATCAGTGCATGCTGGTGCTGTGCCTGCACAGGGATCACAGCATGCAGGTGCTGTGCCTGCACAAGTATCAGTGCATGCAGGTGCTGTGCCTGCACAAGTATCAGTGCATGCTGGTGCTCTGCCGGCACAAGTATCAGTGCATTCTGGTGCTTTGCCTGCACAGGTATCAGTGCATGCAGGTGCTGTGTCTTCACAAGTATCAGTGCATACTGGTGCTGTGCCTGCACAGGTATCAGTGCATGCTGGTGCTGTGCCTGTACAGGTATCACTGCATGCTGGTGCTGTGCCTGCACTAGTATCACTGCATGCTGGTGCTGTGCCTGCACAAGTATCAGTGCAGGCTGGTGCTGTGCCTCCACAGGAATCACTGCATGCTGGTGCTGTGCCTGCCCAGGTATCAGTACATGCTGGTGCTGTGCCTGCACAAGTATCAGTGCATGCTGGTGCTGTGCCTGCACAAGTATTAGTGCATGCTGGTGCTGTGCCTGCACAGGTATCAGTGCATGCTGGTGCTGTGCCTGCCCAAGTATCAGTGCATGCTGGTGCTGTGCCTGCACAGGTATCAGTGCATGCTGGTGCTGTGCCTCCACAGGAATCACTGCATGCTGGTGCTGTGCCTGCACAGGTATCAGTGCATGCTGGTGCTGTGCCTGCACAAGTATCAGTGCATGCTGGTGCTGTGCCTGCACAAGTATCAGTGCAGGCTGGTGCTGTGCCTCCACAGGAATCACTGCATGCTGGTGCTGTGCCTGCACAGGTATCAGTGCATGCTGGTGCTGTGCCTGCACAAGTATCAGTGCATGCTGGTGCTGTGCCTGCACAAGTATCAGTGCATGCTGGTGCTGTGCCTGCACAGGTATCAGTGCATGCTGGTGCTGTGCCTGCACAAGTATCAGTGCATGCTGGTGCTGTGCCTGCACAGGTATCAGTGCATGCTGGTGCTGTGCCTGCACAAGTATTAGTGCATGCTGGTGCTCTGCCTGCACAAGTATCACTGCATGCTGGTGCTGTGCCTGCACAAGTATCAGTGCATGCTGGTGCTGTGCCTGCACAGGTATCAGTGCATGCTGGTGCTGTGCCTGCACAAGTATTAGTGCATGCTGGTGCTGTGCCTGCACAGGTATCAGTGCATGCTGGTGCTGTGCCTGCACAAGTATCAGTGTATGCTGGTGCTGTGCCTGCACAAGTATCAGTGCATGCTGGTGCTGTGCCTGTACAGGTATCAGTGCATGCTGGTGCTGTGCCTGTACAAGTATCACTGCAGGCTGGTGCTGTGCCAGTACAGTAATCAGTGCATGCTGGTGCTGTGCCTGTACAGGTATCAGTGCATGCTGGTGCTGTGCCTGCACAAGTATCAGTGCATGCTGGTGCTGTGCCTGCACAGGTATTTGTGCATGCTGGTGCTGTGCCTGCACAAGAATCAGTGCATGCATGTGCTGTGCCTGCACAATTATCAGTGCATGTTGGTGCTGTGCCTGCGCAAGTACCCACTGCATGCTTGTGATGTGCCTGCACAAGTATCACTGCATGCGGGTGCTGTGCCTGCACAAGTATCAGTGCATGCTGGTGCTGTACCTGCACAAGCATCAGTGCATGCCGGTGCTGTGCCTGCACAAGTATCAGTACATGCTGGTGCTGTGCCTGTACAGGTATCAGTGCATGCTGGTGCTGTGCCTGCACAAGTAGCAGTGCATGCTGGTGCTGTGCCTGCACAGGTATCAGTGCTTGCTGGTGCTGTGCCTGCACAGGTATCAGTGCATGCTGGTGCTGTGCCTGCACAAGTATCAGTGCATGCTGGTGCTGTGCCTGCATAAGTATCAGTGCATGCTGGTGCTGTGCCTGCACAAGTATCAGTGCATGCTGGTGCTCTGCTTGCACAAGTATCACTGCATGCTGGCGCTGTGCCTGCACAAGTATCAGTGCATGCTTGTGCTGTACCTGCACAAGATATCACTGCATGCAGGCGCTGTGCCTGCACAAGTATCAGTGCATGCTGGTGCTGTGCCTGCACAGGTATCAGTGCATGCTGGTGCTGTGCCTGCACAAGTATCAGTGCATGCTGGTGCTGTGCCTGCACAGGTATCAGTGCATGCTGGTGCTGTGCCTGTACAGGTATCACTGCATGCTGGTGCTGTGCCTGCACAAGTATCACTGCATGCTGGTGCTGTGCCTGCACAAGTATCAGTGCAGGCTGGTGCTGTGCCTCCACAGGAATCACTGCATGCTGGTGCTGTGCCTGCCCAGGTATCAGTGCATACTGGTGCTGTGCCTGCACAAGTATCAGTGCATGCTGGTGCTGTGCCTGCACAAGTATCAGTGCATGCTGGTGCTGTGCCTGCACAGGTATCAGTGCATGCTGGTGCTGTGCCTGCCCAAGTATCAGTGCATGCTGGTGCTGTGCCTGCACAGGTATCAGTGCATGCTGGTGCTGTGCCTCCACAGGAATCACTGCATGCTGGTGCTGTGCCTGCACAGGTATCAGTGCATGCTGGTGCTGTGCCTGCACAAGTATCAGTGCATGCTGGTGCTGTGCCTGCACAAGTATCAGTGCAGGCTGGTGCTGTGCCTCCACAGGAATCACTGCATGCTGGTGCTGTGCCTGCACAGGTATCAGTGCATGCTGGTACTGTGCCTGCACAAGTATCAGTGCATGCTGGTGCTGTGCCTGCACAAGTATCAGTGCATGCTGGTGCTGTGCCTGCACAGGTATCAGTGCATGCTGGTGCTGTGCCTGCACAAGTATCAGTGCATGCTGGTGCTGTGCCTGCACAGGTATCAGTGCATGCTGGTGCTGTGCCTGCACAAGTACTAGTGCATGCTGGTGCTCTGCCTGCACAAGTATCACTGCATGCTGGTGCTGTGCCTGCACAAGTATCAGTGCATGCTGGTGCTGTGCCTGCACAGGTATCAGTGCATGCTGGTGCTGTGCCTGCACAAGTATTAGTGCATGCTGGTGCTGTGCCTGCACAGGTATCAGTGCATGCTGGTGCTGTGCCTGCACAAGTATCAGTGCATGCTGGTGCTGTGCCTGCACAAGTATCAGTGCATGCTGGTGCTGTGCCTGTACAGGTATCAGTGCATGCTGGTGCTGTGCCTGTACAAGTATCACTGCAGGCTGGTGCTGTGCCAGTACAGTTATCAGTGCATGCTGGTGCTGTGCCTGTACAGGTATCAGTGCATGCTGGTGCTGTGCCTGCACAAGTATCAGTGCATGCTGGTGCTGTGCCTGCACAGGTATTTGTGCATGCTGGTGCTGTGCCTGCACAAGAATCAGTGCATGCATGTGCTGTGCCTGCACAATTATCAGTGCATGTTGGTGCTGTGCCTGCGCAAGTACCACTGCATGCTTGTGATGTGCCTGCACAAGTATCACTGCATGCGGGTGCTGTGCCTGCACAAGTATAAGTGCATGCTGGTGCTGTACCTGCACAAGTATCAGTGCATGCCGGTGCTGTGCCTGCACAAGTATCAGTACATGCTGGTGCTGTGCCTGTACAGGTATCAGTGCATGCTGGTGCTGTGCCTGCACAAGTAGCAGTGCATGCTGGTGCTGTGCCTGCACAGGTATCAGTGCTTGCTGGTGCTGTGCCTGCACAGGTATCAGTGCATGCTGGTGCTGTGCCTGCACAAGTATCAGTGCATGCTGGTGCTGTGCCTGCATAAGTATCAGTGCATGCTGGTGCTGTGCCTGCACAAGTATCAGTGCATGCTGGTGCTCTGCTTGCACAAGTATCACTGCATGCTGGCGCTGTGCCTGCACAAGTATCAGTGCATGCTTGTGCTGTACCTGCACAAGTATCACTGCATGCAGGCGCTGTGCCTGCACAAGTATCAGTGCATGCTGGTGCTGTGCCTGCACAGGTATCAGTGCATGCTGGTGCTGTGCCTGCACAAGTATCACTGCATGCTGGTGCTGTGCCTGCACAGGTATCAGTGCATGCTGGTGCTGTGCCTGTACAGGTATCAGTGCATGCTGGTGCTGTGCCTGCACAAGTATCAGTGCATGCTGGTGCTGTGCCTGCACAGGTATTTGTGCATGCTGGTGCTGTGCCTGCACAAGAATCAGTGCATGCTGGTGCTGTGCCTGCACAAGTATCAGTGCATGCTGGTGTTGACCCTGCACAAGTATCACTGCATGCTTGTGCTGTGCCTGATCAAGTATCACTGCATGCTTGTGCTTTGCCTGCACAAGTATCAGTGCATGCTAGTGCTCCGTGTTCACAAGTATCAGTGCATGCTGGTGCTGTGCCTGCACAAGTATCACTGTATACTAGTGCTGTGCCTGCACAAGTATCACTGTATGCTGCTGCTGTGCCTGCACAAGTATCACTGCATGCTGGTGCTGTGCCTGCACAAGTATCAGTGCATGCTAGTGCTCCGTGTTCACAAGTATCAGTGCATGCTGGTGCTGTGCCTGCACAAGTATCACTGTATACTAGTGCTGTGCCTGCACAAGTATCACTGTATGCTGCTGCCATGCCTGCAGAAGTATCACTGCATGGTGGTGCTGTGCCTGCACAAGTATCACTGCATGCTGGTGCTGTGCCTGCACAAGTATCAGTGCATGCTGGTGCTGTGCCTGCACAAGTATCACTGCATGCTTGCGCTGTGCCTGCACAAGTATCACTGCATGCTGGTGCTTTGCCTGCACAAGTATCACTGTATACTAGTGCTGTGCCTGCACAAGTATCACTGTATGCTGCTGCTGTGCCTGCACAAGTATCACTGCATGCTGGTGCTGTGCCTGCACAAGTATTAGTGCATTCTGCTGCTGTGCCTGCAGAAGTATCACTGCATGTTGGTGCTGTGCCTGCGCAAGTACCACTGCATGCTTGTGATGTGCCTGCACAAGTATCACTCCATGCGGGTGCTGTGCCTGCACAAGTATCAGTGCATGCTGGTGCTGTGCCAGATCACTTATCAGTGCATGCTGGTGCGGTGCCTGCACAAGTATCACTGCATGCAGGTGCTGTGCTTGCACAAGTATTAGTGAATGCTGCTGCTGTGCCTGCACAAGTATCACTGCATGTTGGTGCTGTGTCTGCACAAGTATCAGTGCATGCTAGTGCTGTGCCAGAACACTTATCAGTGCATGCTGTTGCGGTGCATGCACAAGTATCACTGCATACTGGGGCTGTGCCTGCACAAGTATCACTGCATGCTGGTGCTTTGCCTGCACAAGTATCAGTGCATGCTAGTGCTCCGTATGCACAAGTATCAGTGCATGCTGGTGCTGTGCCTGCACAAGCATCACTGTATACTAGTGCTGTGCCTGCACAAGTATCACTGCATGCTGCTGCTGTGCCTGCACACGTATCACTGCATGCTGGTGCTGTGCCTGCATAAGTATTAGTGCATGCTGGTGCTGTGCCTGCATAAGTATCACTGCATGCTAGTGCTGTGCCTACATAAGTATCACTGCATGCTTGTGCTGTGCCTGCACAAGTATCACTGTATACTAGTGCTCTGCCTGCAAAGGTATCCGTGCATGCCGTTACTGTGCCTCCAAAAGTATCAGTGCATCTTGTGCTTTGCCTGCACAAGTATCACTGCATGCTGGTGCTATGCCTGCACAAGTATTACTGCATGTTGGTGCTGTGCCTTCACAAGAATCAGTGCATGCTGGTGCTGTGCCTGCACAAGTATCAGTGCATGTTGGTGCTGTGCCTGCACAAGTATCAGTGCATGCTAGTGCTGTGCCTGCAGAGGTATCAGTGCATGCCGGTACTGTGCCTGCACAAGTATCAAAGCATGCAGGTGCTTTGCCTGCACAAGTATCACTGCATGCTTGTGTTGTACCTGCACAAGTATCACTGCATACTAGTGCTGCGCCTGCACAAGTATCAGTGCAAGCCTGTACTGTGCCCGCACAAGTATCAGTGCATGCTGGTGCTTTGCCTGCACAAGTATCAGTGCATGCTGGTGCTTTGCCTGCTCAAGTATCGCTGCATCCTTGTGCTGTGCCTGCACAAGTATCGCTGCATCCTTGTGCTGTGCCTGCACAAGTATCACTGCATACCAGTGCTGTGCCTGCACAAGGATCAGTGCATACCGTTACTTTGCCTGCACAAGTATCAGTGCACGTTGGTGCTTGGCCCGCACAAGTATCAGTGCATGCTGGTGCTTTGCCTGCACAAGTATCAGTGCATGCTGGTGCTGTGCCTGCACAAGTGTCACTGCATGCTTGTGCTGTGCCTGCACAAGCGACACTGCATGCTGGTGCTGTGCCTGCACAGGTATCACTGCATGCAGGTCATGTGCCTCCAGAAGAATCAGTGCAAGTTGCTGCTGTGCCTGTACAAGTATCACTGCACACTGGTGTACTGCCAGCACAAGTATCAGTGCATGCTGGCGCTTTACCTGCACAAGTATCAGTGCGTGCTGGTGCTTTGTCTGAACAAGTATCAGTGCATGCTGGTGCTGTGCCTGCACAAGAATCAGTGAATGCTGGTACAGTGCCTGCACAAGTATCAGTGCATGCTGGTGCTTTGCCTGCACAAATATCAATGCATGCTGGTGCTTTGCCTGCACAAGTATCAATGCATGCTGGTGCTGTGCCTGCACAAGTATCAGTGCATGCAGGTGCTTTGCCTGCACAAGTATCACTGCATGCTTGTGCTGTGCCTGCACAAGTACCAGTGCATGCCGGTACTGTGCCTGCACAAGTATCAGGGCATGTTGGTGCTGTGCCTGCACAACTATGACTGCATGCTGGTGCTTAACCACTTTAAGCCCTGTCAGCCTCTGATGTTATTATGGGTTGTTCATAGAGCACCTATTACTGTTGATATAATAACACCATTCTCGGATGCACCGGCAGACTACAAATGAGACCCTACAGACAAATTCAGGGCAATCTGGCAGTAGCTGAATGGATGGTCTGACCGGTAAGAACAGAACAGTGACCGATTTTCAGAATGTGTGCCATATCTTAAGCTATCTGATTCGCAAATACCGTGCACTTTTATTTTGGTGCCCGGACCTATTTTTTGCTCCACTCTGACCCTGGGATGAAATCGGTGACATCCAGGACCGAACTGACAACCAAAAGTAGCCTGCCAAAATTTCCATCCTCTCTCTCTCTATTGCTTTCTCCTCACTCTTTCTTTGCACCCTCTATACGTTACTGCCATAAACTCATGGGGAGCTGGAGACAGAGGCTGTAGCTGTTGACCATCCTCAAACGGCTTCCTCCCCCTGCAGGCCTTCCTGGTGGAATAAATGGCCAGTCGGGCCCTGGTTCTATCACACTGGTTTCTGCAGGTTAACCAGTAATTCAGGGCCTTCTTTCCTGTGGCACAGCAATCCAGGATTGACCTGGAGAATTTGCCCTGTTCCAAAGATAAATTCTGCTCCGGCGGCGGAGTCTGCAGGGTTTTGGCCAGTAACGCGGAATTCTGTGTAAATTCCGCCAACCGTCCAGTGTCGGAGATTTTTCTCATGCACAGCTCGCCGATGGTAAATTGGCAGGCGCAAGCAAGAATTGGCGTCTCTTGTGTGATTTTCGGTTGCTAGGAGGGCACCTGGCAAGATTTCTCAACGTGGGCGGTTGTGGGCATTCGTGACTGTTCGCGGTGAGAAAGCTGCAGCTCGAGTAGAAAATCTACTCGAGCGGCAGCAAAGAAGCAGTGCCCTTTGGCATGCTGTATGGCTGATTTTGCAGCACGGAGCACGCGCCCAGCTCTAAAAATCAGCAAGACGTGCCGATTTCCGCCCATTTGCAGAACTCCGCGGAATCTCGCAGAGTTTTCATGTAACTTCTCAGAAATCCACAGAGAGAAACTCCACAAGTTCCGCCCACCCCTAATTAAGGGGCCTCTGCCAATGAGGGTTTCAACATTAATGTTTAATTCAAGACAGTGGTGCCAGTCTGCATGCCACATAGGCACCATTGCACAGAAAATAAGAACATAGGGATGAAAATTGGATTCATATTCAGTGTTCCATGTATTGAGCTATCTGTCTTTCAATGCCCTACCATGTCTACTGAGTATGCCAACGTTGTGCATTTGGGCATATTAACAGACCAGTATTTTTAATTTCCCTGCTTTCGAGTGCTATTGAAAGGACACCGGAAAAACCACTTTCCCTAAATACTCAAAGGCTGACATTAGAATAGTAAAGTATCTTGTCCTCGAATATCTGGGAGAACTTCTGTGCTTTTCCTCCTCTTGAAGTTTCGCAATACAACTACTTCCGGGAGGCACTGAAATATGGGGAAGCTCGAACGGTTACAACACCAGGTACATGGCAAGATAAGAAGATAAGAAACTAAGATAGCGCCCTGCAGGAAGTAAATGATGCCCTCATACCACGGGGTGGCAAAATGTTGCATCACTTAGGAATTAGAAAATCCATGCCTGTCCTTTGGGGTTGATGATGAAGACTCCAATGGCAGTAAATAAACTGGCATAGAAGACTGGTGCATACATGACCTAGGCAGCCATCTTGCTTTTAACTTCTGTCAGCACTATGGAGTTAGCAAACTCCAAACTAATATGGTACACTCACTAAGGGCATCCACAAACGCTGCTGCATCCCCTGGTGTACAGGAGGGCTACAATCTCTCAGCGGCCCTTGCTTAGATGTCATTTCACAGGGCACAACACTAGCAGAAAATCATGAGCCTTTGATTAAATCTGAGGCCCTTAGGCTCTTGATCTATACCCCTAAAAGTAAGTAACATTTAGAGTGGCACTTATATGTTTGTGCAGTTATGGTTAGGATGGTGTGGTGCATCAGTTTATCAGTATTGAACAAGGTTTTGTCATGTGTTTCTCACATGGTCCATTGTCGTTTTCCCTATGTGAGCCTAATTATGCACGTTGTAGGCCGCTTTTGTTTGGCACACGTTACTATATATCATGCTAGCTTTTGTGCCACATTGTATTTTCACACAGAACCTGCACGTTTTCGCATTTTATTATTTTCCTGGGATTTAGTCTGAACAGCTTAGGCAAGTCAAACAACACTGCACCGTGTTAATCTCTCTGGTCAGACACTAGCACCTAGACATAATAAAAGAATGCAACTGCTGTTTTGAATACACATGTCTTGTTATATAACTAGGGATAGGGTTCTGGAAAACAACAGATACACAGAAAGAACAAGAGACAAGAGTGCTACGTCAGCTGAGATGTAGAGCATCCACCTATGTAAACTAAGGTACGGGGTCTGCCACTAAACCCAGAGATCTATAATTCGTAACCACTTAGCTTTAGTAGTATGGGAGGGTTTAGTCATCAGACCTGTCAGATAACATGACAGGGCTCTTTATTGTTTATGGTTTATTAACCATGTTGATGACATTATTGACATGTATTTGTTTTCGAATTGCGGTGCAATTATTGCATCTTAGAGCACAATAGTTTAAATAAACAGTTTAAACTTCCTTTTTGTCTCTTTTCTATTTTATTGTGGACAAGTACGAGTGAGAGAGCGAAAGAGAGTGTCCTGTTTGCACGATTCCTGAGGGGGTCGAGAGTGTTGTGTTCTCGGGTGCCAAAATTACTTGACTCTCTGGAAAGGTTAGGAGGGCAAGTGAGGCACTATAGCTAGTCGGACACAGGCTCCTAGACACCGAGGTGGTATGGTGACTCAGTCCCCTACATACTGATGTTCTATGGTCCCAAGCATAGTTCTGTTCCTGAGCAAAATCCCTGCAACAATTTCCGTTGCTGCCACATCACTGTCCTGGTGTACAGTGTGCAGTAGAGCTGCCAGGTTCAGACTACAGCACTGTAGATGCTGAAATATTCCTACTTCACCAGCTTCTGTGAAGAAAGTCATTTTTGGATGATGGAAGACTACTGGGCTGTCTCATGGAGAGGCACTAGGCCTGCTCTTCCCCATTGGTGCATCCACGTGTCACTCTTGACAGTTTAGTGGCAGGCAAGTGTGAGGTTCTAATTAATGTAAGTTCCTTTCCCACAATAATCTGCACTAGGCCAGGCTGTCAATGAGAAGGCATCTTACTCATTCTTGTGCTGGTGCCAGTCCCAGCCTAATTGCGCAGCAACAGCAGCACAAACTGTAGCAGGTGACTACATGGGGTGACTTGGAGGAGAGGAGGCTGCTGAGTCTCCCACTGGGGATTTTGGGTGGGTGTGCGGCTTTATTTAAGTTTTATTTACGTTTATCTGAGCGAAAAGAGCAGGAAAATGAAAACTGATTAAGTGGACAGGGATAAGGAATGTTCTATTGCTGGATCAGACGAGGAGTTTATAAGTCCTTTGAAATTGGAAGAGTAATTGTTGGCGGAGGAATCCCTGGGTTTTCAGGGAAAGCAAAAGCTGAAATATTTCACAAGCTGAGGTGGCTGGAGGTTAATGAGTGCTTTAGGATATGTGTGAAATTCCTTAGGTTTTAAGGGTAAACAGATGGTGATGTAACTCCATGACAATGGAGATAGACCAGCACCCTTCAGGGTCTTGGGGATTATTAGGTGAGTTTTGACACATTCAGGGTTGAACGGGGAACAATATAGACGGATTGATTTAGGAGGGCGTAGCGACGGGAGAAGTAGGTTGTGGTTGGCAGTAGGACAAGTTGGACAAGTTGGAGCTACTGGAAGATGGATGTTAAGCTGCAGCAGGTCTGGAGAGGTCTGAGGGAATTTTGTCTTTGCATGACTGTTTTGTTTCTAGTTAACTTATACCCCCAGCACATCCGTCACATTTTTTTATGGATGGGCGTAAGGTGCCGAGACTATAGGAAGAGACAAATCGAGGATGATCTACGGACACGACATGACTATGAGCAGCAAGGCATGAGCAAGCATATAGTTGTGTGACAGTGGAGTTTTGACATTTAGGGGCTTATTTACAAGCCCATTGCACCGCCGATGCGTCACTTTTTTTGACGCACTGCCGACGCAGAATGTAGGCCCATATCTACGAGGTCACGCAAAGCCACTTTGCGCAGCTTTTCATGGCCTCGTAGATATGGAGGAAGGCAAAGAAGCGCAAGTCGCTGCATGGCCTTACTATGCATCAAAGAGGCATTCCATGGGCATTGCAGTAGGTGTTCCCACGCAACACCCATGGATTTTGTCGCATTCCCAGATTTACAAGGACTTGTAAACCTGGGAATGCGTCAAAAGCCTATGCCTCCCCAGGGGAGGCGTAACAAGAAGAAATAACTTTGGGGCATATTAACAAGGGCCAGCGATAATTATCGCTGGCCCCACATAGCGATAGAAATATTATCGCCGGCTATCGCTTGAAAATTATCGCCATGATAACGCTATATTTACAATGCATAGCGCTATGGCGTATAATATTTCAGTGATAGCGTGTTTTGCCATGGAAAATCGCTGGTTTTCCAACGATGTTCCATGGTAAACAGCGATAACATTGCTGATACGACTCCTGTGGTCGTATCAGCATAATCCACCTACCATTATTAGTATGTCTTAGTCTGGAATTTAACAGACGTTAAATTCCAGCGTTAAGGCAGAGGTAGCGCAATTTTTTTATCGCTGCACCTCCTTGTTAATATCGCGAAGCTGCCTTCGCGATATTTTCATGTGCTGTTTTCACAGCCACGCCTTCTTTGCATCTCATTAGCGATGCGAGGCTGTGAAAAACGGGCTCTACATCAAGGAAACACGCGCTAGCGTGTCCTTGATGATATTGCGATATAATTATTGCCGCTTATCGCCCGAAAAAGGACGCTAAAGCGGCGATAATTATATCGCCAGCCCTTGCTAATATGCCCCTTTATTTCTCCTCGTTTTTTCCTCTTTCTTTGTGTGCTGCATTCTGCACCACACTTAAAAGGAGGAAAACACCTCTATTGATTGTTTTTGTGTAGGAAGGTATCTCTTCCTGTAGAAAAACAATCATTTCTACAACGCAGACACCCTTGCATCATAGTGCAAGGGGGCCTCCGTTGGCGCAAGGTAGCTAATTGTGCACCAGCACGGTGGCAGAGGACAGGAATGCCCCGTATCTCATAGATATAGTGCATTCCTGTTTTTTCTTTTGATGCAGGATAGCACAGCAACGTGACTTGCTCTGCTGCCCTGCATCAAAAACAAGTAAATAAGTAATAAACCCCTTAGAGTTCAGATTGAATTGTTGGGGGATAAAGGTGGAAGTGGTTAGGGGCATCTGTGGTTTATTTATTTATTTATTGAGTTTTATATAGCGCTGGCTAGACCCGGAGGTATCAGAGCGCTTTACATCAGGAACAACAGCAAGTTACAACAATAATCATTTCGACATTTTACACGGTGAATGCTAAATCATAGGAGGCAGAGAGGGAGAAGGGGGGATAAGAATATGAGTAGAAGGATAGGTGGGGGAGGGACCCTGAGGGGGGAGGGGGTAAAGTTAGAATGGGCGAAAAGAGAAAAACGTTCAACTCAAGAGAAAAGAAAACATAGCGAAAAACATAAGGTCAGGGTACAGTAATTTAGAGACAGAGTTGCGCGGAATTAACAAGGATAGTGGAAAAATTCAAAGGGGGGGAGAGAAGGTAGAATGGGACAAAAGTGGTGTTATGAGAGCGGGTGCGGGGATAGGAGGGAGCCAGGGGGGGGGGGGGAGGATGGAGTAAGGCAGACCAGAAGGAGGGAGAAATACGTTTGAGGATCGTCTGGGTGAGAACGGAGGAAAGGGGGAAAGGACATGAGTACAACAAGATGGTGGGTCCAGGTCCGGGAAATCAGCGGCGGTCAGCAACAAAATGGCTGGCGGGTCAAAAGTCAGAGAGACAAAATGTCCGTGATGCGAACCAGGGTGTATGAATTAAGTGCAAAAGAGAAAAGAAGTCAAAGGAGGGTACGCAGTTCCAGAGTCAAAGGCGGGAGAGGAGGCGTGTAGAGGCTCCGGACCACAGGGGCATCGGTGATGATAATCCGCCGGGCGTAGCTCCCGCACCCCCATACCTGAAAAAGGACTCTCAGGTCACAGAAGACGGAATCAAGGCGGATTACCTCTGAGTAGACGGTTACCAACTATTGTGGAATTGGAGAATGGCAAAAGGCACTATATCTATCAGATGTAAACTCTGAGGGACAGTGACAGGGCACAGATGATAGGGTGAGGTGACTGATGAAGATGAAAAGGATCTTATGAGATATAAAGACTTTTGAAGGGATTCACAGAATAGACATGAATAACATTTGAGGAGTATGGACTGCTTCATGACACTGAGGTACAGTTGTCACTTTTGGAGAATGAGTTTGATTTGTTTAATGTACAGGTGTGGTGGTGAATTTGTTCGGGAGAGGGTTGCTGAGTTTAGTATAGTATGAGCACCAGTTATAAGAAGGGTTACTAATCGGTGACTGGGGGGCAAAAGTTAGAAGTGCAGATAATGGAGAAAGGGAAGTGACAGTACTGTGTGCACAGTGATGATTGTTTATATCATGGGTTCTCACAAACATTTTCCCAGCGGCCAAAATGTTTGGTTCGAGATGTGACCGAGGGCCACTTTATTGCCAGCAGAGTGGTGGTCAGGGCAGGAGGGTTGGCGGGCAGTGTTTGTGGTACAGTGAGCATAGAGGAAGCAAAACATATATATCTAGTGACTGACCTGCACAATGTGAAACGAGAAAGCCTGGGATTAATCCGGGTTCCCCACTTTACTAAATTGTGCGATCTTAGGCAATTATTTTCATTTTCCCTCTTTTTCTTGATTATCACATATAAGAAGACCTCAAAATATAGGACTTCAGGATGTGTGCTTTACAAAATCCTCTCCTGTGTTTGATTTAATAAATTATAATGTTGCTCATGTATAATAGGAACCCAGACCACCCAGGGGATGCACATAACAGCTGGCTTAACTCAAAGGGGCACATGTATCAAGCTTTTTACTGGTCGCAAACGGGCTGATTCGCAGAATCGGCCCGTTTGCGACCAGTAAAAAGCCATTTCCGATGCATCAAACCTCAATGCATTTGCAAAATAGGTAATCGTAATTTTAGCAATTATCTCTTTTGAGAATGCATTTAGGGAATCGTAATTTGCGATTCCCTAAATGCAATGCATGAAGCATTTTAAAATTGCGACTTTGCATTAAGGATTCGCAAATTATCAACTTCAAGTTGATGGTAATTTGCAAATCCTTAGAAAAATGCACAAAATTGCATTTTTCAAAGTGCCATGTGGCGCATACACATGACCTTAGGGCATGTGTGTGCGCCACATGTGCACACTTGCCTTTTTTGGGGGGGCATCAGGGGGGCCTTAGGCCCCCTAGCATCCTTGCAATTGCATTCGCAATTTGCGATTACCTATTTGGTATTCGCAAATTGTGAATGCTTTCCCATTCATTCCTATGGGCCTCCAGGCCCATAGGAATGAATAGGAATGCATTCCCTAATAGCGAATCACAATTTGCGATTCGCTATTAGGGAATGTGTAGGGATCGCTATTTATTTTGCGATTCCTACATGCATAAGGAATTGCGACTCCTAAATAGCGATTCCTTACATTTCGCTATTAAGGAATTGCAATTCCTTATCTTGATGCATGTGCCCCTTAGTTCAATATTGGCATTGTTGTCAGGGTGGGAGGGTCGGAGGGAAGAATTAATAAACTATAGCCTTAAACAAAAAAATACTTCCCAACGCACTGATATAATCTGATGTACAAAGGAGAAACGGTTCTGCCTGTTAATGAAATACACTTTTTGAATTTTGAAGAGACTTTATAAACTCTTTTCACTTTTGCTGCAAGATGTGTTTAAAAATAAAAGTGTTCCTAAAGTTATGAGGTGCAGGGCACCCTAGTTACTTCTTTTCATTAACTTCACTTAACCTTTAAATAAATGCTTGTCTGATTATTTAACTTTTTTTTCGTGTTAGTGCTGAGTCGAGTAAACAGCAGCCCAGTGCATGTAAAGGTCAGGAGGGCCGCATGCGGCCCCCGGGCCGTACTTTGAGTAACACTGGTTTAGATTAAGTGGAATCCAACCAATGGTAAGTAATGGGTGGCCTCTAAGCCCGTTTTAAGATTTTATTTTGTTTACAAGAGTTTTTGCAAGCATAGCACAAGTGCTGTGCAGGCGAAACCTTAAAGGTATGGTTGGACAGACAAAACAACTATAATGAAACTACTTATGTTGCTTGAATGCTGCCAAAAAGTGATTTGTATTGTGTGCCCTTGAATATAAAATGATAGATAATGCCTCTGCACCATTGTAACATCACATAGAGTTGTTTATGAGTATGAAAATGCAGGAAACGAACTAAACATATATGATAAAAAAAAGTTAACTGGAATCAATCAATCAATCATTAATCTTATAAAGCACCACTACTCACCAATGAGGGTCTCGAGGTGCTGAGTGGGAGGGGGTGGGGTGGGTCTGCGGTGCAGTCGAAGAGCGAGGTCTTGAGGTCCTTCCTGAATTGCGGCAGCGATGGTGATTGAATCTGGTGCATTCCCTGTCTGAAAACTTACAGGCGAGGCCTCGTGGCCTCTTCTGTAAACTTACAGACTTACAGAAGAGGCCACTAGGCTGAAGTGGAAGTTAATGACTGTGTACTACCTGGGGTCCAGATATACGGAACTAAGGAAGATCTATTGGGCGAGAACATGAAAGCGACCTTAGTGGCACTTGGAAATTTCTCAAAAAACCTATCAATTTCCACGGCATGTAAAATAACCCTCTTGAAAATAGTTGTATTTTTACTTTGTTTGTTGTACTCGTTTACAACTTTACCACTCAGAATACCGAAAGCGCTACTCTGACATACCATATATGGTCTGATATGATCTGGTGATCATACTGACACAGAACAGCATTGTGGATCCACGGATGAAGGCGGTGTTGTAGCACCTGTCTTTGAGCTTTTTATTATTTGGCAGCCCAGCTGCAATGGGCAATGAGATGGTTTCGATTAAAAAGGCGCATGCCAGCAGTCACGGCTGGCACCACTAGAGAGTGGGTGGGTGACACATTAAATAAAGAAAAAGAAAAAAATCTCACTTACCTGCACAAACGTCCTCCGCGCTCTGGTCCTCTCTCGCCGGTCCCAAGGACACTGGAGCCCTGCACTTGCTCTAAACCAGCTGGGTTAGAGCTTTCAACGTGTGTATGTCTGGCTGGCTGGCTGTCGCAAGACGTCCGGCCAAAAAGGACATGTGCACTTAGGAAAGTGGACAGGCAGCCCGCCCTCCTCCCTGCTGCTACCACCCAACAAGCCCCACCCCGTCCTGACACTCGGTTCGAGACGGAGAGGATGAAAAATAAAATGGTGATAAATTAATTTTATTACCATTTTATTTTTCATCTTTGTGGCATTTTGGCTAGTGGGGCGATGCTAGTCCTCTCAAATGGCGGAGCCGCCCCTGCATGCCAGTGTCCATCAGACTAATAGATTACTGAGCATTGTACCAAACCCAAGGAGAGTGTTTGAGGTCACGCAATGCGGATCATGCATTCACATGCACCGTATACACCTGAAGCTGATGGCTAGGGTACAGGCTGTACATCATAAAAGAGATTTATGAGGGGCATTGTCATAGCTGGGTAAGGGAGTGGAGACCTCTATGTAGGAAGGAAAAGGAAAGATTTCAGAGAATCAATATGGGACTATGAGTTATGACACGCCATCTGTTGTGATGGTTCAATTTGTGCTGCACTGCGCATGTGCTGGAAGGTGGAGCCCAACGAGCTGATTACACCCCCTGGAATCAGTAAAACTCATGTGCCAAGCATTACTGGAACCATCAAAAAGCTCACTGAATGGTCCAAGAGACAAATGGGCTCTGAATATTAATAAACACATTTGTGATCAAGACTGGGTCCGTATTTTTCATGATTCCTCATAAATATCCAGAAATGCTTGATTTCGACGGATACAACTTCATTACAATCATGAGTCTACATCACACCTAGTGGACAGATTTTTTCTGGGTCTCAAGCAAAATGACCAAGATGTGGGGATATTTACACGCAGATCATTATCAGATGGCATGGAGGTGCAACAGGATTTCTAACTACAGGGAAACAGGTATGAAGCTCATACATGAGGCAACAGACAGGACCATCAAGTGCACAGCAAATTCTTAGATCACTTGTATGCCCAAGGGAAAGAAAGCCACCAGCAGATTTTTGATCTGGCACTAGTCTTAGCGAACAACAAATTGCAATAAGTTGGAAGGCACCCAAAGCCCTCGGCTGACTACTTGGGAGCAAGAAGATCTAAAATGGGAGGAAATTGAAAGGATATGGAGACCAAAGGAGATAAGAAAATTGGATTTGGTAATGGGATGGGATACAATTCTCACCTCAGTCACCAGAAGTGAGATGAGAGGTGGGCTGATCCTGTCAACCCGTCCCTTCTCCCGATCCCCCATCCACCTCCCCGCTTCTTTGCTAGAAAAAAAGGGAGTGAAAACTGAGCAGATGCTGGATCCCGGATGATAAATCCTTTGACAGGCGGAGATGATGCTCAGTTGTGACAATAATTATGAAGCCCTCTAACTTTAGGCTTCCCTTTTGGGACCCCCAGAAATATAAGTGTTAGTTATGACTGTTGCTGAGGAACATAAACCAGTTGTGACACCACTGACAAGTAACCAGGCATGATTGCTGTAAGAAAAATGTTGCTGTAAATTGCGTGATTGACGCTGCAGATAATACTGTACCAAATGTGCTAGTTTAAAGTTTGCTGTGCCATTTAAAAAAAAATTGGATTGGACTATCACTTCCACAGAAACCAGAACCCAACAAGCATACTTACTTTGGTGTGAAATACTCGTATACAGACAACTTCTCAGAACAGGTATAGTGAACACAAATGCCAGATGAAACAACAGGTAGATGTGGAAACCCAGCGAGGCTACACTCTCTCTGCATCCACCATAATGGGGGAGAGAAACATGGATCAATTTCGCCTGTCCTATCCGAGAAAGGCGGAATCAGAGATACATGTTTTCTGCAGCTGCCTGGGAAGGAAAACATGCCCCAAGAAATAAGCATTGGCAAATCCAATAGGTTTTGTCTATGTGAAGTCTATTGACCATGTCAATGTTTTTTTACATGTTGCACAGCAGTGCATGCTGAAAACAGCAGAGCGTGGGAGGAGGGTGGGGTGGGTGAAAAACAACCGAGGGCAGGTGGAGGGAAGGGGTTAAGGTGAGAGACTGCAGACCCATGCACTCTTTAAAAGTGCATGCTGAAATAGATCCTGAAATAGCCTGAATTGTCACACTTGTAGGAGTGTGATGGTTAGTAGTCGTGTTGGTACTGTTACTGGCAGCGCTGCCGAGGGCCACTGACTTGGCTAACTATTGGCCCTTCTCTCAGCTACATTATTTGGTTAGGCCACTAGAAAGGGCAGCATTCACACAACTATGTACCACAACAATAGAGGCAGAAGTCACTTTCCACCTCATTCCCTCCACATATACATCACAAGACTACTTGGAATACGGTAGGGAAAGCTGCACTTGCCCTAATTTGTTAGTGCTAATGTTCAGCAGGAAAAGAACAAAGATTTTGGATGGAAAAGCCTGTCCTACATTGTGGTTTTCGTCATCATTTACTAGTCCCCCTCATTGTGGTTTCAATGTTTCGAATGAATTTCAAATTGCCAATGCAAACAACACACAACACGTGTGCGAAAAGTGTGAACAAACTTGAGTGATGTATTCATTACCCTACTTCCTGCCTCACAGGCCCCCCCAGATGGGGACCACTTCTGTCATCACACACTTGTGAAATGGGAAAATAATGATTCAATTTATCAAACCCAGTCAGAGCCAAGCCATAAGGGGCCACATGTATGAAACAATTTTGCATTTGCAAACGGTGCAAATTGAAAAATTCGGCTGTTTCCAAATACAAAATAGCGTTTCATGATGTATCCCAGGCTTTGTAGTCGCAATTTTAGGTACTCACAAAAATTGCGATTACCTAAAATTGCGACAACATATAGGGAATCGCACATTGCGATTTCCTCAGCACATGCACCAAGCATTTTCTAAATGCAAACTGTGCATTTAGGAAAATGCCAATACCATCGACTTCAAATCGATGGTAACCATATGGAAATTTTGAAAAATGCACAAAAACGCATTTTTCAAAGTGCCATGTAGCACACACATGCCCCTAGGGCATGTGTGCACTTTACATGTGCAAATGTTTTTTTTTTGGGGTGCTTCAGGGGGGCCTTAGGACCCCGGGCACCCTTTGTTTTGCATTATCTAATTTGTGATTACCAATTAGGTAATCGCAACTTGGCTAATGCTAAACCATTCACGCCTATGGACCTCTGGGCCCATAAGAACGAAAGGAGTAGTATTACCTATTAGCTGTACCTATTTACCGAATCGCTATTTGGTAATATTAAGGAATTGCGAAATCTTTGGTAATTCCTTAGATACAGAGCATTTTGCGATTACCAAATAGCGATTTGGTAAAAATCGCTATTTGGTAATCGCAGAATGCTTTTTTGATACATGTGGCCCAAGGTTTTTTACATCAGTTGCCAAATGCACACTAAACTGCCTGTCCTGGTAATCATTCAGTGGTGTCCTGTCATCAACCTTATGCGCGTGATGTGAAGAGTATCCAGTCAAACAAACCTTCTCCTCTAAAAATATGCCAGATTCGTGCTGAAATGAGCTGTTATTCGCCTACTGGTCATGGTTATGTCAAGCGCTATAATCCCGAAGCTGATGAGTCCACCAGGACATCAGTATGAGTGTCTAGGGCCTGACAACTCATCTATTTTAAGCATCTGCTGATGATTGTGTTTGTCTATATGGTGAACATCCTGCCACTAATTCATTAAACTGGCAGAGTATGTGTTGGATCCACTCGTTGACACGCGAGAGGGAATGCTTGAACGTACGCAGTGATGATACATGGTGCTCACCCACTGCCACCAATGACTTACGCACTGCCACCAATGACTTACGCACTGGCAATTTATGAGTCCCTGATGCATTAGTCTGCACAAAAGAGCATATGGATTGCTACCATCGATATAACAGGCAGAAAACGCGTTTTATGATTGATTGTTGATTGTGAATAGAGTAATGAGTATCAATGAGCGTGTAGATGTCCTTGTTACCGTTAAAGTTTTTCACACGTGCAAATTTTGAGTAATAAACAGTGTGTGGAAAATATACATTTTTATGATGAATGGACTCATAACCGATGAACTAATGATGTTGCACTTGAAAGGAATTAAAAACAATGTTTAGAAGGGTGATGAATAACGTAATTTAGTTATGCCACATTTTTCATGAAGACGCCATTTTATTAAAATGGATGCAGTTTACGATATTTTGCTCATCCTGCTCCTGCCCATTCCCCCCACCCCAATTAATGTCCCCTGCAAGGCTTCTCTGTCCAGTTTCTGCAGAACACAGAGCAACATGACATCACTGAATGTTTCTTTAGAGAGCATGTATTGTGAATGAACCTTTCCATTGTGTTCTGGATGTACATTTTGAAGGACACTTCTGCTGGAAGCTCTGATGCCATCTTGCTAGAACATTAGTTCATTGGCCTTTGCTGGAGAATGTTTCATGTTGTGTATTTGCATCTCCGGATTTCTATAGCTTTGGAAGGAAATGGAAGAAAATTGATTATTCTTCGAAATGGGCTAGTGTTATAAATTTAATTTTGACTATCCATTTTCCGACTTGTATTTTATATCTAGAGATATTTAATCCTGACAGAACTTAAAGATAAGACTTATTTTTACCGTCCTGCATGTAATTAGATGGAGTATGGACTTTCAGGGATCCAGTAATGACCTGGTGAAGGCCCAAGACCCATTCTGGGCTCATAGCGAGGCCCAAACATTTCAGCATTATTTAAGGATGAATGAGACATTATTTCTCAATATACATCCACACAATGGAGCTTATTCACAAGCCCCTTGCGCCGCCGGTGGGCCACTTTTAATATGGGAAAAAGTGACGTACCAGTGGCGCAAGGGGCTTGTAAATAAGCCCCAATATGTTTTAATCCTTCCCTGTGTAACCTCAAAATCAAGGAAATTCCTGGAGTATACATCGAGGTAGTTTTAATTTTTCTTTGGATCCCGCACATATTCAGCAGCATTTATTCAGATCTCCCTCTTCCAGAGGTTGAGACCACCATGGTATTGAATCTTATCATGGTGGGGCAGATTAGCCAATGATGAAGCAGGCAAACATAATGTAGGTGAGGCTTTTCTGTCCAAAATCTTTGTTCTTTTTCTTCTGAACATTAGCATTAGTCATGTAGTACAAGTGCAGCTTTCCCTGCCATATTCTGTGTGGACTTGTGTGTAGCATTCACACAATGCACAGACCATATAGGAACTTTCTTTAGCGATTACTAGCGGGTCTTCACCTGAGTTGCTGCACTGAGAGGGTTATGATGGCTGTGCTAAATGAACTGTGTTGCTACGCTAATGTTGACATCTCAGGTGCTTTAGTTTTGCTCTACTTACCTGCCGTGTTTGATACCGTAGACCATCAGATGTGGCTATCATAGGCTCAATGATTTCAGCATCCAAGACAAGGCCATAAGATGGTTTGTAGTTTTCCTGCCTAGCAGATTGCAACAAAATGCACTTTCTTTTTGTACCTCTTCTATTCGACTTTTTTCCTATGGAGTCCCTCAGGGCTCTCTTCTGCCCCAACTCCTTTTTTATCTCTACATGATCCTACAGGCCTACCCCAGTGTTCGGCGTTGCCCTTTATCTATGCATACAATACATACAAAACAGACTACAGGGAATAGCAGCACGTCTAAAATACAGACTATCCATGATGGCTTTTTATCACAATAAATGCCAGCTAATATTTTCCTGTGGATGCAGCTTTACAGAAAGGTTTGTTTTATGGAATCAGAGAGACAAATTCAGAGAACCAGAAGTTAGGAGGACCACCACGCACACACAAACACAGATCTATCACTTGATTTGGTTCCACTCATAAATGAAATGGTTTCGGTTTCCTTTGAGGTTATATTCCTAATAAAGAGAGGGCAGAGTCCTACACAGGGTCCGGAGATATATTTGCAGAAAGCACTGATTATGTGCTGCCCACCCTTTATGTGCACAGGTATGAGACGCAAGAGAACAATATATGTGTCCTGTTTCACCACTGGCTTGTTCTTGTGCAAGAGAGGAGGCTGAAGGTAAATGTGCATCATGTAATGTGTATGTGATGTTTGGTTTATCATTTCTGATTTCTGCCAATAATGAGTTCGAGCGACATGAGTACAGAGGGCAGTGGCAGTAGGTAATTTTAATAGGGAGGGGGGCGGACAAGATACACACATACACACTCACTCACTCCCATGCATTCACACACGTGTGCACACACATACATTCATTCACAACACGCACTACCAAATATTCATACATACATACACGCACACACCAAACATTTAACAGAAATCACACTTACCTGCGCCATTCTACCTCAGAGGTTCAAGGAGGGTTGGGACTGCTGCCTTCTATAACTGGCTGATCTTTGGTCAGGCAATGAGGGGAGGCAGCAGTCCCTACCTTGTCACAAGGTGGGATGGGGTCAGTGAGAGCTGCTGACCCCACCCCACTCTGTGACGAGGTGTAAGTGATTGAGACTCGGCCTTTGGTACTTCAGGGTTTAAAACTGAAGTGCCCAGGTTCGAGGCAATTAGTGATGCTCCCCCACCTCACGAGGGGAAGACCCTCAAGGTGCCCAGCCAGGCCGAAGAGGTCACGCCCAGAGGAGCTGTGACAACTTCAGTCCAGAAAAGTTCAGCTCAGGCAGCCTGGAGCCTGCACATTTAGCACATGTCTAGCTCCTGGCTGCCTGACTTGAAAATAAAGAGTGTCTTTCAGGCTGACCTTTGCACAGTGTCATAGACACTCTTCTTTTTGGGCCAAATGTTAGGGGCGTGGGTCATTGGCTGAGAGAGGGACCTCAAAGGGGACTTTCCTGGCTTTCTCGAACCAAAGGGACGCAGTGTATTCAGTGATATCGCAGAGCTCATAATATGTAGAGGCTAGTTTAGAAGACAATGAACCATGGTTATCTGAATTAAGGTTTGTGCTAGTGAGTCTAGTGTGGTTTGTTAAGTACTAATAGGAACAATTCAGGAATTTGGCTTTCTTTAGGGAGGAACGAGTTGTAGAGGCATGAGTTGATAATGTAAATGACGCAACCAGTCCACTTTTGTCACTTGAAGATTTTACATAGAACATTAATGGTGAAGACCCAGGCAATAGCATAGCCTTTATTTATGGCATAATGGAAGTCACTGAATAGAAGCACAATCTTTGGTCTTGCTTATACGGTTTGACTTTTCTTATACCTGGGCAGCTCTATCATGTGCTGGTGGTGGGTTCAGTCATCAGCTTGAGATGTGATTATGACAACCGCATCCATCAAAAGTGACAACCACCAATCAGAACCTGAAGGTAGTCCAGAATTTTCAGGTCAGACTCACCATGGCTGATTGGAAGTTCTTCAGGACACTGTGGGTTCTCTGAGGCTCCATAGAAACTGCATTTGTTGAGAGCTAAAGACTGCATTAAATTCCTATGAATGATGCGTTAAACCTACTACAGCCCATCAGTAGGAATCTAGGGCCAGATGTACAACGCTTTTTAGCGTGCCCAAACGGGTCTTAGACCCGTTTGCGCACGCTAAAAAGCATGGGCCCATGTACAAACAGTATTTTGCGAGTCGCAAATAAATTGCGACTTGCAAAATACTGTTTTGCGACTCGCTATTAGGAAGTGGGGTTCTCTTCCTAATAGCAAACTCAAAGCAATGTACCAATGTTTTGCGACCGCAATTGCGGTCGCAAAACACTCGCAAATTACCACCTACTTCAAGTAGGTGGTAATGCATTCGCAAATGGGAAGGGGTCCCTAGGGGACCCCTTCCCCTTTGCAAATGCATGCAATATTATTTTTTAAGGCGATACAAAAGGGGATGATGGACGGAACGTTTGAGCCAATCAAACACTCACCCCCAGTCAACTGATCTGGGTTTAATCCATCATCATTCTTTAGCTCACTCCACCACCCCAGTTCAGACATGGCCATATGCAAATCAGTCTGACCCTGTGCCTCATGGGAACAGTCCAGCCCGAACTGCCAAGCCATGTCTTCCCTGGACCGGAAACAAGCATCCTAGGACCGGTTTCTGGCATTCCAGCCGTCATCAGCCAGGCTTGCCTGAATCCAGTGGCAAAGTGAGCAAGGGACCCACGTCTGGGCATACCCCCGCCAACTTAGGGCGAACAAAGCGATACAAAAGGGGATGATGGACGGAACGTTTGAGCCAATCAAACACTCACCCCCAGTCAACTGATCTGGGTTTAATCCATCATCATTCTTTAGCTCACTCACCACCCCAGTTCAGACATGGCCATATGCAAATCAGTCTGACCCTGTGCCTCATGGGAACAGTCCAGCCCGAACTGCCAAGCCATGTCTTCCCTGGACCGGAAACAAGCATCCTAGGACCGGTTTCTGGCATTCCAGCCGTCATCAGCCAGGCTTGCCTGAATCCAGTGGCAAAGTGAGCAAGGGACCCACGTCTGGGCATACCCCCGCCAACTTAGGGCGAACAAAGCGATACAAAAGGGGATGATGGACGGAACGTTTGAGCCAATCAAACACTCACCCCCAGTCAACTGATCTGGGTTTAATCCATCATCATTCTTTAGCTCACTCCACCACCCCAGTTCAGACATGGCCATATGCAAATCAGTCTGACCTTTTGTATCGCTTTATATTATTTTTTAAGTGCAGGCAGTGGTCCCAGGGACCACTGCCTGGCCTTAAAAAATGAAACGAAAACGTGTCATTTTTTTTCTTTCAATGCATCCCGTTTTCCTTTAAGAAAAACGGGCTGCATTAAAAAAAAAAAAAAGCTGTTTTATTTAAAAGCAGTTCCAGACATGGTCGTCTGCTGAGCCCAGCAGGCGACCATCCCTGGAAAGGCCTGTCATTCCTAATGGGCTTGCAAATTGTGAGAGGCTCATTAATATTCATGAGCCTCACAATTTGCGACCCCATTGGGAATCGCAAACAGTGTTAAACACACTGCTGTACATGCCAAATAGCGCCTCGCAAATTGCGAGTCGCAAATGCGACGCAATTTGCGAGGCGCTATTTGGCAAGTCGTACATCTGGCCCTAGATGTCTGAAACGTGAGCCGATTCAGTCGTAAGCTCCTTGGTTCTCAAAGCCATCACATGGTCTATTTCAGTGATTAATTTGAGCCGGTGGATTCTGGTGCTGGGCACCAGCACTTAATTGCCAACACTGGCACGTGTGACAGTCTGCCACAAGGTGGCGCAGTCTGGCTAATTTAGCGATGACCACAACAACAGTTAATTATTAATTCAATATACATAAAAAATGACTATTACCTGCCCCCCCAAGCCATTCTTATAGCTTTGGGGGCCTGAAATAGTCTGAATTGTCACACTTGTAGGGGTGTGATGGATAGTAGTTGTATTGTTACTATCATTGGCAGCATGGCAGAGGCAATGTGTGGTGCAAGCTGCAGTGGCCTCCTGGCGAGAGCCCTGGCACTTATTTGTTTGCAAATTAAGTACTGGTCTAGTTACACCCCGCAATTGAACAATCCATGTATGGAAGGCTCAGTTACTCTCATTTGAACCCTGGGGTGTTGAATGCTCCTCCGCTGTCTGCATAACAATCTCTTGTGTCAGCAGCTCTGCATCTCTCAGAGCTCATCTGCTTCTATAACTAATTTCCTTTTTCTGGATATTCAGCATTGACTCATCTTAGCTCTTGTAATTTTAAAGTGCAGGTTTTACAACATCTAGGGGTAATCTAGGGACTTTTAAAATTACACTGCACTATGGGTTCTAAATTGAAAATGGTTTTACAGATCCAGGAATGTTAAAAAAAAAGAAAAAAGTCACACATTGATGCTTCTATATCACTCATATGTGAATACATTGACTCGTGAAATTCCCTCTAGCCCCTGAATATGCCTTCTGATTTTGGGGGGATTTGACGGGAAAAACAAACGCAATAGCCAATTCAATAGCTTCTTAAACAACAAGAGAGTAGTATTTCATAGATTTTTCATCTTCGTGATTCAGACCTGCAACTAAGAATTTTCATTGTACATAGACGTCTGCTGCCTTGTAATTTATTGCCTATAATTGAGGCATCAAACCTATTTAGGAGGGTTAATTGATACAGGTATTTAAGAGTGTGATGGTAATTGGAAAATTAAACTCCCTAATGAAGTTTTTTTTTTATGGAAGCGTGTTTTGCATTGGAGGTGTTTATTTTAGTTCCCTTCTGTATTCCTTGAGTGACCTTGTACTGAACAAAGAGAACACAAGTACTGCAGCAATCATGCTCATTACTCTTTACTGCAATGATGGAAGAGAAATAAAGGAAATTAAACTAACTATTTATTCAGGGATATATCAAGCAGAGAGTGGCCCATGAAGATGTATGTGGAGTTTCAATGGAAGGAAAGTGCTGAAGAAGAGATAATGATCCCACAGGTGATGGGACATCCCCAGATGTACAGAAAGAAATATTAACCATGTCACTTGGCGGAAGCAGATAACAGGAGCAATAAAAGGACTGAGGTTCTAAAGCTGATCAAGGAAGGGTTGGTAAGGTGGAAATACCACAAGTAAGGATGCACATGTACTTAGCTTCTGATGCTTAGCTACTGAAGTCATAAGAGAGTTTATTTTGCTTTCGTTTATAAATTACTAGCCAATAGGCCCTTCACTCTAATGTAAATGTGGTGTTCGATGATGCTAGCAGCCTTTACCACTGATTTATAGTGGCAGACCTGGGAACCATAAACACCTGAGAAACATGCCTTCTGAAGAGATATAAAAAAGAAACCAGACCCAGAGTGAAGTTAAGAAATCCAGCATCTATAGATAGATTGGAAGATGAAGGTACAGACCTAAGTAAGAGAGTATTGCACCTATTCAACGCACTTATATATATAAGCTAGATGTAAAGGAAGAGGGGAATGTTCATTAACGGGGGGACCAAGGGGTGGTGGTCTGCACTCAAACTTGTAAGGACAAAAAAGCTTTGGAGTGGATGGTATTTCACTTTCACCTCTGAAGTGACCTTGGTACTTTTGAACTGAAAATGTAACCAATATCTATAGAGTCCCTGATCCCCTGGTTAGGTTGCTACCTGCAATTGTCACAGACCTTGTCCTGGTGAAGGCCTCCCCTCTCCAATGGGCTCAGGAGGAGCCACTATTTCCCTACTATGTTTGAACTGTATCAATTTGATGTTTCTTGGTGCAGAAATAAGAGCCTCATTCCCACCCTATTTTCTTCCGCCTGTTGTAATAGATTACAGCCATAGATTTGTACTTTACTTGACTTGAACCCTGGACCTTTTTTTTGTGTTATCAAGTTCACACAGGAATGCTGAGCAGTTGTCTTACCATTACCTGTTGTACCTGTTCTGTTTGTTCTTTGTGTATTACCCTTTAGAAGAGAGTACAAGGCTTGCTGTACAAATATAGGTAAACTAAAGCAACTTTACATTGATAATATTTCATTGATCATTGTCCCTAGAATGGATTTTAATGAATGTTTGAACAGATACTGAATACATTTACATAGCACTATTGTATACAGGTTACTTGGTTTTTTCTCTGCCTGAAAAGTGCAATAAAGTAGACTAAGGGGCCGATTCCGATTTTGGCCGGAAGGGCACCGAACGATGGTCGGAGCCCTTCCGACCGAATCGGAACGTGCCGCCGGATTCCTTTCCGACCGAGCCATTCCGATGGGCTCGGTCGGAAAGAATCCGACTCGGATTTCCGGATGGCTCACGACGGGTTCGGAGAGCCCGTTAGCCATCCGGAAATCCTCTGTACTCCCCCGGCTGCCTCTTTGCGACCGAGGGAGTACGATGGCAGTTTTCACTGCCTTTTCGTGCCGGTCTTTCCGGCACGAAAAGGCAGTCGGTCACTGTCTTTGGGGCTCCCAGTGGGACCCCCATGGGTGCAAGGTCGCCGAATGGCGGCCTGGAGGCACCTATGGTGCTCCTCTGTTGAACCCTGCACCCGGTGGCAGGCACCTTGGGGTGCCGGCCACAGGGTGCAGGGTTGAACTGCACCCCTGCTTTCTCCAATGCCAGCATGCATTCCGTCCGGAATGCATGCTCCCATTGTGGGAGATACGAGTGCGACCGAACAGGGTTCGGTCGCATCGTACTGCCTGGGCCGTAACCGACGACAGCAGGTCGGTCGGTTACGCTCCGGACCGATGTCGGACGGACCTGAGTCCGTCCGACATCGGAATCGGCCCCTAAGTGATAGTTGCACATGGAATTTGTGCTTCCCCTTCTTGCGTTGAAATGGCTCAGGACTTGGATAGGAATGGCATTTTATCATTTGATTTCCCTTCTTTCCTTTTGTGGGATAACATTTCTTTGTTAGTTTCTGTAATTCTGCATCATATGTCTGTTTCACATACTACTTAATTTGCACAACAAAGAGACATAAGTGAACTTATTTGTTTTCTCTGTTAGATCTATATATACACTCAAATATCAAACAACCAGGAGCATTAAAAAGTGGCTGACTAGCAGCCTGGTGTCTGCAAGCACCCCAATGAAAATTAAAGGAATTTAAGAGCATTGATACCTTGCCTACTCAATTAATGAACACTTACATGAAAAGTGTTTCTGTATGCTTCATGCCCACATCAGAGTGGGCCAGTATTGAAAGGAGCAAGGGTACTCACAGTGTGGTACTTCCCCAGGGTGAGTAGACACTTGGATGCAAACCTAAACACTACTGAAGCTGTGGGGACCAGCATCATGTACTGCTTTATTACTGAGGCTTGGTAGTTCGAGCTGGACTTTTCCCATTGGAGCAGTGTTAAGACTGATTTGCATACCGACTATTATGAAAGCTTCTATGAAGCACGCCCCTTGAGAAATAACCCTGAGATAGTCCAATACTTGGAGAGCATACCGACCCCAGTGCTGAGTGGTGAGGGAATGGCAGAATTAGAAGCCGACCTGACTCTAACAGAAATTCAGGAGGCAGTGGCTAAATTGAGAACTGGCAAAAACCCCGGCCCCAATGGTCTACCGGCTGAGCTATATAAGAAATGCATAGATCTGCTGGGGCCACACCTATTGCGCCTCTTTCAGGATGCACAGAAAGACAAAATTCTACCTACAGACCTGCGGTCTGCCGCAATTGTAGTGATACACAAAGAGGGCAAACCACAAGACCAGTGCGACTCTTATCACCCAATTTCCCCATTAAACCACGAAGTGAAAATCCTGGCCACGATTCTAGCAACACGACTTCTAAAGCACATAACTACCATGGTGCATGACGATCGGTCAGGGTTTGTGCCTGGCCACACCACTAGATTCATCCTGCGTAGTACACACAACTGGTTGATGAGGGTCAAGGACCACCCCACACCACATTTATTTCTCTCCTTAGATGTGGAAAAAGCGTTCAACGCTGTACATTGGCTGTTCCTTGACCACTCGCTCATTAAATTCGGCATTGGGCCTTAATTCCGCAGTTGGGTTGCACTGCTCTACACAGCACCCCTGACCACGGTCAGAGTGAACGGGGTGTCCTCACAGGCCTTTCCCATTGGTCGGGGAATGAGACAGGGATGTCCACTTTCCCCGCTCCTCTTAGTTCTTACCCTGGAGTCACTGGCGTGTGCCATTCGTTGCCACCCACAAATATGAGGCTTCCGAATAACCCCTACTGATGAATGGGAAGAGAAGATCTCCCTTTATGCAGAATACATACTTCTTTTCGTTATGGGGCCAGACATTACTGTCCCCACCCTGTTCGACACTATATAGGAATATGGGAGGTACTCGGGATATAGACTCAATTGGCATAACTCGCCGATATACAGCCTTGGCGGAATTCCACCGGAGCTGCCTCTGCCTGGTGAACTGGGAATGGTTTCTGATGGATTCCAATACCTGGGTATATTTATTACCCCACACAAGGAAATATGCAGGCAACAAAATCTTGGTACGGTGATAGTGAACTTTCAAAGAGATGTGGAGAGATGGAGAGACCTCCCCCTCCCTCTGATGGGGAGGGCGGCTCTCTTCAAAATGATAACTTTGCCACAATTATTATATGCCCTCCATAACACATATCATCCATTCCCGTGGGCGGTGTTTGCTGGACTAGAGGGAAACATCCGGTCCCTACTGTGGCAGGGAGGGCACCCATGAATAGCTTTCAAAACATTGCAGTGTATCCCATATAACGGTGGCATAGCATTGCCAGACACTGAGGCATATTATTGGTCCGCACACCTAACCCCTATCAATGAATGGATCCACAGGCATGGGACCACCCCACATACAGGCTGGAGAGGGAGGTGATAGGGTCCAAAAAACAACTACACTATCTATATGGTGGCAAGGGGCAATGCACATTGTTGCAGGCAACGCGGGTCTCTTTAGAGGCATTGGATAGAGCCACAAAAGCTATGGGCTGGACAAAACGGATCACTAAAAGCATGCCTATATGGACGGCAGGATGATTTCAAAAATTGGGCAAGCTGAAAGGCTTTGGGAAGTGGGATTGGCTGGGCATCTCCTTGCTTGGGGACATGATAGAAAAAGGAGATCTTAAACCTGGCCTGTACTAAGTACAGAATATGGGCTACCTAGATCCCAATTCTTCAAGTACACACAACTATGCCACGCGTGGCGATCAGAGGAAATACTGTGTTCCGGGCTCCCCGAATAAGCCCCTCTCGAAGGGAGACTATTACAAGAGGAGCTGTGGAAAAGGCAATCTCCTCCATATACATAACAATAAACAACAAAATGCCAGATAACCTTGGGAAATTGTGTGAGAGATGGGAGGGGGACATAGGAGGCCTGGAAGATGTAGACTGGGAGGCCGCCCTGATGCACCCCAGAGAAGTGGCCATCAAAACAAGACTGCGCCTGGTCCAATACAAAACCCTTCACAGGATCTATTATGACAGAGACAAACTACATAAGATGGGGAGGGCTGACCTGCCACTCTGTCTTAAATGTAGGACAGTAAAGGGTGATTTCTACCATACAAAATGGGGTTGCACCATAATCCAATTGTACTGGAGGAAAATAGTAGGAGAGTTAGGGAGAATAATGGGGGCACTCAAACCCTTAGACCCAGGTTTTATCCTACTGGGTATACCAAGTGAGGTCTACATAAATAGGGCTCAGCTGACTTTTGTGACACTAGGCCTTGTCGTGGCCAAGAGGGACGTGGCAAGATGGTGGGGTCCGGCGGAGATCCCACAATGAAAGAGTGGCATGGACCTCTACATGGCCGCTGAACACACGACTTATATTAGTAGAGGATGCACACGTAAATTTCACAAAATATGGGGCCCATGGAGATGTTACTAAGGGCTAGACCTACTAGATGACGCACCAGTATCCACACCTCTCAATACCAAACATATTGATGCTATGGTTCAGGGTACGCATCATCAGACTAGTTAAACATATGTCTAATGTCTTCTGAACACTCAGCAGGGACCTAATGTCGGGGTTATTAAAATGTGAAGATAAATGTAATCACTAAATGGTTTTCATTGGCATCAATAATAAATGGTCCTTCCAGAATGTACCTCATGCAAAACAAGTTATCGTTTTTGCTGTTGTCATGATCTTTTTGCAGTATGCAAGATGCAAAGTAAGAAAACTGAATAATACAAATATTTGTAAAAAAAAAAAGACTGATTTGCACATTGCTGGGTCAAAACTGAGGTGGCAAGGTGAGCGGAAAATGATAGTTTGGGATGCGACCTGAGCGACTGCCAGTGGCTGAGATTCATTCAAGCATCCATCCATCACCTTGTTGTTGTTGCAGTTGACACCCTAAGTGCGATGGGCATGCCCAGACGTGGGTCCCGTGATCACTGTGCCTCTGGAAGCAAGCTACACCTAGCTTAGGAGCCCATAATAAGTGCAAAACCTTTCCTAGGTTGCTTGTATTCTGGTTCAGGGAGGCCTTGGCTTGTCAGTTCGGAGTGGACTGTTGCCATTGGAGTAGGGTCAAGACTGATTTGCATATGACTGGGTCTAAACTGAGGTGGGATGGTGGGTAAAAATGATGAATTGAGATGCGGCGCATGCGATTGCCAGTGGCTGAGATTAATTCAAGCATTCCATCCATCATCTTGTCGTTGTTGCAGTTGAGGCCCTGAGTGGGACGGGTATGCCCAGACGTGGGTCCTGTGCTCACTGTGCTACTGGAATCAAGATATACCTGGCTGATGAGCCCATAATATGGGCAAAACCGGTCCTAGGTTTCTTCGGGGTGGACTGTTCCCTTTGGAGCAGGGACAAGACTGATTTGCACATGGCTGGGTCCAAACTGAGGTGGCACGGTGGGTGAAAAATGATGAATTTGGGATGCCACCAGAGCGATTGCCAGTGGCTGAGATTAGCTCAAGCATTCCATCTATCACCTTGTTGTTGTTGATATTGAGGCTTTTTCCATGTATGTGCTCCTCGATGCTGCACTCTGCAAGTCCTCCACAGTGCTATTCATTTTTCACTTCTATTTATGGAAAAGGCAGAGTAGTATGTATGAACCTACAGCAATTGTGAAAAGCTGCTGTGCTGAGGTCAAACACTACAGCCACATCCTGGACCCCATGAACCAGGCTTTGTGAAACTTCAGAGACCTTCTGCATCCCAAACATACCTGACATTTTAAGGTAATATGTGTTTTTCTTAAAGATTATTCATAGGGTCTCATACTAATTATTTATTTTGCTTAATTATCTTTTTTGGGGGAATTCTGAAGGAAATCTTGGAATTTCCTTTACCACTTTCATTTATAGTGGGCGATCCTCTCCTCCATACACCCTTGCTGAACATCTTTTTGTTCTTACCCCATTCTGTTTATATTTACCCTTGATTTTACCAACTTTACGAGACGGGGATTCCCCATGCCCCCCTTTATTTTACCCAATGCCTTTCCTTTTTTATTTTAATATATACTCTCCCCTTACAATTTAAACTTCTTCTAGCATAACCCTTATATTTCATGTTAGTTAGTTACCTGCACCCTTCTTTCTAATATTATTCCTCTATTATTTTTGATTTCACAAATTAATTACATCAAGATTTTTGTGTCTCAAGGTAATTAAAGTGATTGCATCCTGGAATACTGAGTAGGAAATATCAATGTACCAGAATACTGGAGGCAAACTATCGAGGACCAAAATATTGAGGAATTAATTGCCTATAGGTACGCATAGATTTAGGGCCTTATTGTGAATTTGGCGGTCCTACAGCGGATAGTGCAATGCGCCATCCGCTGTAGGACTGCCAAAGCTGTGGTGCTACCGCCTGCTAAATTAGGACTTCAATCCTGGTCTGGCAGGTGGTCCTGCGGCAGTCTGACAGCGGCGGTCTGTTAGGCTCATAGAAGAGCCTAACATGCAGACCGCCACTGCCAGAGCGTCGACTGCACTTCCTCCACGGTGTGGCATACATGCCACACTGTGCAGGAACTGGGGGTGCAAATCCAGGGGGGCACTACATGGGACCCCATGCATGCACCTCCAGGCCCAAAGGCATCAGGGGGCCCTATTAGGGCCCCCTTAGTTGCCTCACTGCCACCCTTTTCATGGCAGGCTCACTGCCATGGAAAGGGTGGTGGTTTGTCAACTCTGAATATGCTTGGCGGTGCTGCTGTGGCACCACCAGCATATTCCTGCCTCGGACCACCACGCTCCGCCGCGGGATCCTGGATCCCGGTGGAGGCAGCGGTCCTGTGGCGCGCCAACCGCCACACCCCTAATGCAGGGTCAAGACTGATTTGCATATAGGTGGGTCTGAACTGAGGTGGCGAAGTGAGCTAAAGAACGATGATGGATTCAACCCAGATCTGTGACTGGGGGTGAGTGTCTGAAAAGTTTCAGCGCTCCGTCCATCATCTCCTTGTGTTTGCTTTGTTCGCCCTAAGTTGGCAGGGTATGCCCAGACGTGGGTCTCTTGCTCACTTTGCCACTGGATTCAAGCTAGCCTGGCTGAAGAGGGGTGTTATCCCGAAACCAGTCCCATGGTGCTTGTTTCCGGTTGAGGGAAGACCTGGCTTGGCAGTTCGGGCTGGACTGTTCCCATGAGGCACAGGGTCAAGACTGATTTGCATATAGCTGGGTCTGAACTGAGGTGTTTGCTTTACACTCCTAATGCAGCGCAGGGTGCCGCAGTGTGGCGGTGGTTGGACCGCCACAATGAGTACGCCAGTCCTATGGACCTCGGTACTCGTAATCAGGCCCTAATTGTTCTTACCTTACCTCCACATATACGTCTTGATGCTATATATATATATCATTAAGGTATGTAGATGTAAACGTAAGTGACATAAACCTATACTTAACTATGTATTCTTACCTTTTGGTATCTTGGTTCCGAATATTTGGGCTACAATATTCTGTCTGGTAAGTCAATATTCCCTACTTGATATTTTGTAGCTCCACTGAGAAGAGGATGCCTTATTTTGTTAATGAAATAATCATTACTATTAGTCAAAGTATCGACTATATTGTTCACTGCTATTCGATTTTTTGGAACCTTTATTTATTAAAGATTTTACATTTTACAATTTTGTGCCATGGGTAGGCTCGAGGGTTTCACGCGTGGCACGCAGTACCACGCAATACAATACCCAGCAAAGGGAAAGAATACAAAGGGGAATAAAGGAGGGTAGAATAGTAATGAAGTCGAGACTAGCTTAAGGAACACGATACATGTACCGTGTTCCTTAAGCTAGCCTCGACTTCATTACTATCGGTGTAAGTATATAGATGTAATCTTACGGAAATCGTAATCGAGGTATGATCTCATCCGCAGTATTTGGGGAGACTGGCTGCAGTGCGTAAACTCTCCTGGTCAGTAAGAGGGAGGTACTGTTAGGCACAGGGGATAGTGAGAGGGTGTGGGGGAGCAGGAAGGTAGGGAAAGCTGACGGGAGACATGCGTGTACACTCACCTGCGACGGAAGTAACAAAGAGCAAGGCGTTCCCATCATGTGGGAACTTACATATTAATATGACATATTTTCTGGTTGGTTCATTATTGATTATAACTCTCAAAGGTGGCAATGAAGGAATTTTAAGTTACTTTACTCTGTTTAAGATATTGAAAAACTTTGACAATGAATTAAAATGTTTTATTTTCTTTGACAAAAGTAAATATTTTTATTGGTATATTCAATTAACAGGATTTATAAAGCTCTGCTATTCCCCCACAAGGGTATCGAGACGCTGAGAGCCAAGCTGCTCTGGAGGTTACGAATCTTTATGCTGCAATATATTGTAATTGCATCCATTTTCTTATCCATATAGCCTTTCAAATTATGAGACTTTTACAGTCAAAATCAGAGAGCTGTCTTCAAACTTCTCTCTCTACTAATAAAATTCTTACTGAAATTTTCCACTGATATAAACAAACACTTAGACCTATGTTAACCTCCAGCAAATCTTCCAGAGTGCCTACCAAGTACGGTATATCAACTCCAGATGTCAAGATAATTCAAAACTGTCCTTGGGTAAAACAATTTTCCAAAATACATTCTAAATTGCATGAAAAAATGGTGAGTTTTCAGAACATAGATTCAATATATATAGACCACTTACGGTGTAAAATATAACTCAGCCTAATATAGCGTTTAAAGGTTTTTTAATGCCGTAAAGAAATCAATGGATAGTTTAGCGATTTTTAGTAGGATGAGATTCAGGCTGAAAAATAGTGCTAGATTCCTAGGGCCAGATGTACGGATGTTTTTTTCTCCTAGCAAACGGCCCGATTCTGCGAATCGGGCCGTTTACGACAAGAAAAAAAGCATTTTTCGATGTATCAAACCCTATTTGCGATTCGGATACCTATTAGCGAATCGCAAATAGGGTTTGCGATTCGGTGTTAGGAAGGGGTGTGTTTAGGGTGTCCCTTCCTAATACCGAATTGCAGCGGTATGTAAGAATGTTTTGCAACTGAAATATGGTCGCAAAACATTTGCATTTTACCACCAACTTCAAGTTGGTGGTAACCCTTCGCAAATGGCAAGGGGTTTCCAAGGGACCCCTTATCCTTTGTGAACGGTAGTACAAACATTTTTTGGGCTATGTTGTTAGCGATTCCCAATGGGGCGCAAAATTGCGACCTACCTCATGAATATTAATGAGGTAGGTCTATTGCGACCCCATTAGGAATCGCTAAATGTGTGTGAAACACAATTGCACATTGCCGTTTGAGATTTCCTAATTGCGTATCGCTAAAATTCGCAATTAGGAAATCGCAAATGAGATTCTACATACATCTGGTCCCTAGTGCCTAAAACAATGTCAATTATTAAATCTTACTCTTTATTAAATACTCCCAACAATTGTAGCAATCTTAAAAACCTATAAACAATAGCAAACTTAAACATGCCCTATCACATTTTCAGGTGTCATCATAAAGCTGTTAAAAATCATTCAAATATGTCAAAATCACATTCTTTTTTTTAGACTGGATAACAGACTTTTCCACTAAAAATAATTCTAAAAATCTCTGAATGGGTCTACATTTTTTTTCTTAGGTTTCCCTTTCAAAATGGGTCTCTACCAAAAATGGCTCTGTTTCTGATTGTGATATTGTCGTTGTTCAATCAAACATTCACGATATGTTTTTCTGTGCACTTAAGGAAACTAGGAAGATATTTCTATGCAAAATTTCAAACAGCTTGGCTTAGAGGTTTTAGACCTGCCAGCTGAATACTTTTAACATTAACATCTCCTATGGAATGCTTTGAGGCATTAAAGTGTGTTCAAATACAAATGTCCACAAACTTTCAATTAGAGGCTTTTAATCATTACTCTTTTGCTGTACAAATTATATGTTTTCTACCTTCTATTAATTGTGTATTCTAATTGTATTGCAAGGTTTCTCAGTTCTGTGTTTTTATGAGGTGTAGAATCTACTGATTATAAAACTGATAACGAAAAACAACAAAACAAAAAACAAATTAGAGTCCATGTCTTCCCATTGGAACCCACAATCTGTGTCCTCTGATGGCGAGATCTTGCAGTCTAGTAACATAGGGGCATATTAACAACGGCCAGCGATAATTATCGCTGGCCGTGCTTAGCGATAATTATATTATCGCAGGCTATCTCTGGTATTTATCGCCCTAGTAGCGCGTTATTAACAACACGTTACTCCAGGGCGATAAAAATTCCAGAGATAGCGAGTTATCGCCTTTGCAGGAACATCGCTGGTTTTCCAGCGATGTTCCCTGCAAAAGGGCGAACCTGCTGATACGACCCACAGGGTCGTATCAGCATAATCCACCCCTATGTTAGGGATGGTTAAGTCAGGATTTTAGCAGACGTTAGGTTTTGGCGAAACGGCCGTTTTCGCCAAAATCTAATGTGTGCTAAAATCATGTGGGCTGCCTTGTAAATATTGCGATGTAAACATCAGCGATATTTGCAAGGTAGCCCATCTTGGGTACGCCTAGTAACGCCCACTTTCCATCTCATTGGAGATGCAAAGTGAGGCGTTAGAAAAGGGTGCTAACATGCAATTATGCATGTTAGCACCCTCTTGTAAATAGGGCGCTGGTTTTATCTCTGCTTTTTGGCTTTGTAAGCCAAAAAAGCGGAGATAAAGCCCTTGTAAATATGCCCCTTAGTGCCTGTTGCAAGAAAAGTGACCAATTCCATGATGGAGTAACCGTGGAATGTTGTTCATGTATTGTTAAAAGCACTGTCTGGAAGTCGGTTTTAGGAGTCAAACCTCATTGACTTACCCTGATTTCAATTTCGAGATGGTCAGAACTCCAAGGGGTTTGGTTTATGGGACTGGTCAAATATCTCGGGGCAGATCTACAAGAAAGTGCCGCAGCGTGGCGCTGCAAGCCCTTTGGCTGCGCCACGCTGCGGCACTTTCAGAGCACAGGAATGCGACATATTTACAAGAATTTGTCGCATTCCTGTGCTCTCCCCTGCGCTGGCGCACAAACAGCTGCCAAGCGCCGGCGCAGGCACCCTTGCACCATGGTGCAAGGATGCCTGCGCCATGGGGAGATTGTTTCTGTGCAGGAAGGGGCACCTTTCTGCACAAAAACAATCAGTACAGGCTTTTCCTCTTTCAATGCGTGCTGCAGAATGCAGCACGCATTGAAAGAGGAAAACGAGGAGAAATGAAAACATTTCTCCTCGGTGCGCTCGCTACGCCACCTCTAGGGTGGCGTAGCTCAGACGCATCTCCAGAGTTACGATTTCTCGTAATTCTGGAGATGTGTCTTAGTTCCATGGGTGTTGCGTGGGAACACCCACAGCAACACCCATGGAACGCCCCTTCACCGCAAAGTGCTGCGTGTGAAGGGACGGTATTTACAAGGAGAGGAAAAGTCACGCATGGTGGCTTTTCCTCTCCTTGTAAATATCGAGGAGCCCCCTGCGCCACCAGTACGTCACGAAAAGTGACGTACTGGTGGCGCAGGGGGCTTGTAAATCTGCCCCCTCAAATCTGACTCGGTGATCGAATGGATTTTCCAAAATAAAAATAGATTTGTCCCATTTCTAAAAGAGAGGCTGTGATGAAACATAGGTATGGTTGCTTTGTGAGGTTTGGGATAAACAGTTATTGATTCGACTAAGCACTGAGGAAAAACATCGTAGGGTTTTATGAAACCATAGTGAAAAATATAAAAATAAACATGATTGTGAGTGCATGTGTGCTTGTGTGTGCAAAACACCCTATGGCACGATATGAGACTCACTGCATGTGTTGCAAAAAAAAAAACAACAAAAAACAAATCAAAACATCATTTCGGCAATCTAGAGAAAATGGATGAACAATGCATATTTTTTTAAATAAAAAAAATCACAAAAACAAGTGTTAACAACTATAAACAATTTGCTTGCATTTTCCAAGTATCAATAGGCATTATTCAAGATAAATAGCAGATTTTCCACTCTCAAAGACACACATTTGAAATGAAGCTGATAAGATGTATTCAGACCAAGTGGTGTTTGCAATGAAGAACATATCTGAAGTAAGGCCAAAGCTTTCTATGCACATAAATGCAAACGTACGTCACTGTTGCAAGCCTCTAAAAAGCCCAGCAGTGCTGTTGATGAATGCAGAGAACAGATTTCGGGCAACCTTGTTAATGACAGGATTTTACATATATGGCAGATGTCAACTTGACCAGTGACGATATTCAGAATCAGCTGGCAGAGCCCACAGACCTCTTCAAAAGATTTCGTGGGCCTGTTCTGTTCTCAGCCATATGCAAACACCTGTTAGGACAAAGATCAGAGTAACAAGTTTTTCCCCCAATTACTATCCCACTACAATTTCCTCTACATATATTTTAGTAGATGTATCTTCGTGGTATCAAATTTTATAAAGTACAATAATTATCACATCCCCTAAAGCCCCTCGTAATGATGACCTAATCATATAGTTTTCTGAAAAATATGTTTTGCTCGAGGAGAATTTTTCCACTAAAACAAATCTTTGCTTATTTTTGTTCCTACTAAACATTCCGGGGCAGATTTACAAGCTCCTTGCGCCGCCATTGCGTCACTTTTTTTGATGCAACGGCGGTGCAAACAATGCGGGCAATTTACAACGTGACGCATCCAGGGAGATGCATCACGTTGTAAAGCCCTGCATCACATTATACCTGCGTCAGGTATAATGTATGCAGGGTGGGCGTTCCCACGCAAAAAGCCATGTAGAACTGACGCAGTGAAATTTACAACAGTTCATTGCGTCACTATACGCCTTCACTGCGTCAAAATCCCTACGCCTGGTCGGACCAGGCGTAAGGAATGACGCAGGGCTTTTTGAATGGGACTCACCTGTCTGTTGTGGCATATTGATGGAGTTGCGTCACTTTCATGAGCAACTCCAGCAATGCGTCACTCTTGGGCCAACAGATGCATCAGAATTTCAGACGCATCTGTTAATCCTTGCGCCATGGAGCACTGTATTGTAAATACAGAGGGGCAGATTTACAAGCCCCTTGCGCCACTTTTGCGTCACTTTTCCCATGTTAAAAATGATGCAAAAGTGGCGCAAGGGCCTTGTAAATAAGCCCCAGAGCATCCATGGTGGCGCAAGGACATTTGGCGCTGGTGCAAGGAAACTGACGCATCTATGCAGATGTGTCAGTTCCTTGTAAATCTGCCCCTCCATTAGGCACAAGTTTTGCATTCAAGATTACGACATAGGTTCAGTTTTAGAAAACATCTTCACAAACTCGAACAGAAACATAAAAACCCAGTAACAAACCCTGGGTGTAGGACTGAAGATTGGTACAAAACTTAGGAGGTGAGTGGGGAAAGGGGCAACTGCAAAGACAATACAAGTTAATTAAAAAATAATGACATTGGGAATTCAGACAGACCGAGATTATGAATTTAGGGCTCCCTGTTTTATGGTATTTATTTGTTTAACATTTCCGTCTGTATTTATCCATATTTATTTTTTGGCCATCTTATTGGAATTTATCCATATTTATTTTGTGTTTTGATAATAAAGAAGTCATAAAATGGTATATTTCCACATTTATTTAACTGAAAAACTTGCAACCATACTTTGCTGGCTGTCGTGTTTTAGCACATTTAGCAGCCAAATATAGTGAAACATTACACCCACTAGTAAATATTACCATTATAATACAAATATATATTAACATTAGCAGGTATTTAGGGAAATTTCAACCTGTTTTTTAACCTCCTATGCAGTCTATCTGCTCAACTGTTGTCCTGGAAATCACGAAAGACAGCATGGAGAGTCACCCACAAGAAGCACAATTTTCTGTATTTTTCCGCTTTTAAAAATAAATACAGACAGGAAACATATTGTTTTCTGTCTGTATTTATCTGTAAAAATCAGTAAAAACGGAAAACTGGGAGCCTTAATTATGATCTTCCAAGGAGAAAAGTGATGCTCGAGCAGGTGGCATTTGTGTTCTTTTTGAAGGAGAGGGAGCATGTGCTTGTCCTGATGTTGGGATTAGGAAGGTCGACACACTCGGAGCTACGTCCTGTGATAACTCCTTTAATGTTTTAGTTTTCATGAAGGATGACATTTCAAGAACGAGGGTGTCAGAGCTCCTGAGCTATTGTTGACCACCAAAAATGGTCAGTTTCTGTCCAGGGTGAAGAGCTTCAGACATACATCTTTCCAAATGAATGTCATTTCAGCATGATCATAACTGGTGAGAGATGATAACATTTGGGGATGTCTTTATTTATGCTTGCTTCACTGTGACGTGCAGTTTTGAGCAGTGCTAGATGTGGTTTGGGAAGGACTACGAGGAGTGAGTTTCTATAATCCGCGACTCAATTGTACCCGGGATTGAACCAAATGTTTGAAGTCATCTTTGTGGATGAAAGCAATAGACACACAAATGATGGATGGAATGTGGAACAAATCAAACATTCACCCCCAGTCAAGTGGGTCCTGGTCTCACTGTGCCACTGGATTCAGGCTAGTCTGGCTGATGAGGGGTGATACCCCAAAACTGGTCCCAGGATGCTTGTTTCTGGTCCAGAGAAGACCTGGCTTGGCAGTTCGGGCTGGACTGTTCCCATGAGGAGGAGGGTCAAGACTGATTTGAATATGGCTGGGTCTAAACTAGGGTGGCATGATGAGCAAAGGAACAATGGATTTGATCCAGATCTCTTGACTGGGGATGAATGTTTGATTTGTTCCACATTCTGTCCATCATCTGTGTGTCTTTGTCTTTAGGGATGAATGCTTTAACATGTTGACATATATGGAATAAGTAACCCTTCCCAAATGTTCTGAAGCTTCTGAGAGGGCAAACATAGGGCACAACTGTGGATTATAGGGGAAAGTGATCAAAAACCAAGGATCACCTCATATTTTGCTGTGGGTGTTATGTACTTTGAAAGAGATAGTGCATACATAGGCACCACAAGTTACTGAGTGAGAGTTCATGGAAGGATGTTCTCCTCTCGAGCAAATATCAAAAGTAAATCTTGCCAACTGCTTCATTTTACGTTAAAGTGAAAAATATTACATTTTAAATATTGACTTGCACACTTTTATCAACCCCACAATATCGACTTTGTGCTACATCATCAAAGTAATTAGATGTGGAGGTAAAATAGTAAATCAATTATTCCCTATGTATATACATTGTAGTATATATATATATATATATATATATATATATATATATATTCACTGAAGAAACCATAGGTTTCAGGGGCGTTATAGTTAGTTGGACATTTCACTCGTACAAAACCAGAGAAATTCCCCCGTTATAGTTAATTCACCTAACTAGAACTCGCGCCCCCGCAATGCACTGCTGATGATGTCACATATTACATCACTCATGACATGGTCAGTGACATCACTGATGACATCACTGATGACATCTCAAATGACATCACTGATGACATCACTGATGACATCATCCAGTGACTGTGTGTTTCTGTAAAGTTTAAATATGTTTAATATATATAGGGAAAGGCGTATTGAAAAATGAGTGGGTATATAAGTGTCTGAATGAATGATTTAGTAGGTGCGTGACTGACTCTATAAGTGAGTGATTAAACGTATCTTACTGAATGCATGGGTTAGTGACTAAACTGTGTGAATGTCTGTATCCGTCTGTCTGTTGGTGTGTAAGCGGCTGCATGGGTTTGTGAATAACTACATGAGTGTCTATATGGGTTATTGATTGGTTGTCTGAGTATCTGTATGGGTGCCTGTGTGTTTGTGTGGGTGGGGTGTGTGTGACTCTGTGCATAGATGTGTGAGTGGGTGATTCACTGGGTGCATGGTTTCAAGAGTGCATCTGTGATGGACTGTATGGGTGGGTGAGTGTGTGTATGGGTGTGTTAGTGAGTGAATGTATATCTCAGTGGTACATGTGTGAGTAACTACATATGTGAAAGGCAGTATATATGTGTGTTGGAGTATATAAATGGCTATAAGTGAGAGTGTGTGATTGTGAGAGTGGCTGTATGAATGAGTGTGCTTGTATCAGTGATTTTATAAGAGCGTAAGAATGTGCTAGTATTTGTATGAGTAAGTGAGCTGGTGTGTGTATAACTGTATAGGTGAGTAAATGGCAGTGTGATTAATTATTTGCATGGCTGACTAGGTGTGTGAGTACCTCTATGGATGAGTGGCGGTGTGTGAGTGTCTATATAGGTGTATGAGTGCATATGATAGTCCTGTACTGAGTGACCATAAGTATGAGTGACTGTACGGATGAGTGAGTGGATGTGTGTGTAAACCTAAGAATCAGTGAGTGGGTATGTAGTTATTGGTGTTGGAGTGTCTATGGTTTTGAGAATGGCAGTCTGTAATTTAGAGTGGGTGTATCAAAGGTTATATTAGGGTGTGAGAAGATGCATCAAATTATCACATGGATGATGTCATCAGTGATGTCATCAGTGATGTCATTTGAGATGTCATCAGTGATGTCATCAGTGATGTCACTGACCATGTCATGAGTGATGTAATATGTGACGTCATCAGCAGTGCATTGCGGGGCCGCGAGTTCTAGTTAGGTGAACTAACTATAACGGGGGAATTTCTCTGGTTTTGTACGAGTGAAATGTCAAACTAACCATAACGCCCCTGAAACCTATGGTTTTTTCAGTGAATTTCTAAGGTTTTTTAAATGCTAATTTCTAACTATAACGTGCCTGAAACCTATGGTTTTTTAAGTTAATTTCAAAGGTGTTTTAAATGCTAGTTTCTAACTATGCCTACAGAGGTAGGACATGTGAAGAAAGAAGAAAAACGCACAGAAAGAAGCAAAAGAAATGCAGAAACAAGCAACAGAAGTCCACAAAGACGAAGAAAAGAGCAGGAAGAAGCAAGACATGTGCAGAAAGAACCAACAGAGGAGCAGAAAGAGGCCTTGTTGCAAAATCATCCTGTGCCCACAACTTTTTCAGACGGGTACTGGTGGTAACTGACTCTGACTAACCAGGCCTAGAGCCAGTGCAATGCTAAAAGACACTTAGAATACAGTGAAAACACCTACATACACTAGGGAACACTATGCGTTGGGGTACCCCTGTGATTAGCATGACCTCCTCTGTAAGGCCCTAGTACATAATAGGGCAGGGGGATTAAAACTACCTCTATGTCAGAGGTGCAGAAAAATGCTACTTTAACTAGTAGTCGCGTTTGCAGAGTGGTGGATAAAGGGTGCTGGGCGTCCAACCAACGCTCAGGAATTCCGCTGCGTCGGACTTACAGGAGGTAGCAGCAGGGATTCTTGGCCCCCAAACTCCCTCAGGACTAAATTGGACTTCATCCCCCATCCTGTAGTCTGCCACGAGGCACGTTTGCAGAGTGGTAGAGAAAGGGGGCCATGGCCTCCGAAGACGTCTTAGCAATCCCACTGTGTGGGACTTACTGGAGGTAACAAGAGGGGTAGTTGGCCCCCAAGGACATCCTTGGGGGCCAACTTCCCATACTATTACCTCCAGTCAGTCCCACACAGCAGCATTGGTAAGTACTCGTACCAGGCCATGCCCACTTTGCCCACCACTCTACAAACGCGCTCCCTGGCGCGCTCTTGGATGGGGAATTAAGTCCCCTTCACTGCTGGGGGTCCTTTAAGGGCCAACTAGCCTACCTTTTACCTCCAGTAAGCCCCACTCAGTGGGATTGGTGAGAGGTAGACAAAGGCCATGCCCCCTTTCTCCACCACTCTGCAAACACGCCCCCTGGTGTGTTGTAAATTGGGGGATTAAGTCCCCTTGAATCCTGAAGGTCCCTGGGGTCCAACTAGCCCACTAGGTACCTCCAGTAAGCGCCACAGAGCTGCGTTGCAAAGAGGTGTAAAAAGGGGCGTGGCCTGGACCACCTCTCTGCAACGCAGCTCTGTGGCGCTTACTGGAGGTGCCTGGTGGGCTAGTTGGACCCCAGGGGCCCCCAGGATTCAAGGGGACTTAATCCCCCAACTTAAAACACGCCACAGGGCGTGTTTGCACACATGTCACCTCAGGCTCCGCCCCCTCCCTTCACCACTGTGCAAACGCGCCCCGTGGCACGTTTTAAGTTGGGGAATTAAGTCCCCTTGAATCCTGAGGGTCCCTGGGGTCCAACTAGCCCACCAGGTACCTCCAGTAAGCACCACAGAGCTGCGTTGCAGAGAGGTGTAAAAAGGGGCGTGGCTTGGACCACCTCTCTGCAACGCAGGCCTGTGGCGCTTACTGGAGGTACCTGGTGGGCTAGTTGGCCCCCAGGGGCCCTCAGGATTGAAGGGGAATTAATTCCCCAACTTAAAACGCACCACAGGGCGTGTTTGCACACATGTCACCTCAGGCCCCGCCCCTCCCTTCACCACTGTGCAACGCGCCCCGTGGTGCGTTTTAAGTTGGGGATAAAGTCCCCTTGAATCCTGAGGGTCCCTGGGGTTCAACTAGCCCACCAGGTACCTCCAGTAAGCGCCACAGAGCTGCGTTGCAGAGAGGTGTAAAAGGGGCGTGGCCTGGACACCTCTCTGCAACGCAGCCCTGTGGCGCTTACTGGAGGTACCTGGTGGGCTAGTTGGCCCCCAGGGACCCCCAGTATTGAAGGGGAATTCATTTCCCAACCTAAAACGCGCCACAAGGTGTGTTTGCAGAGTGTTGCTGGGAGGGGGCGGGGCCTCGGCGCGATGCCGGCTTTTTTTTTTTTTTTTTAGAAGGGGTGCTGTGTGGCCCCCCTTCCTTTCCCTTTTTCTGACATGCAGCTCCCCATGTGGAAAAGCAATCTGCTTTGCATTTTGGAAGCGAGAGCAGGTTTCCCTGCTCTCGCTTCCAAAATCCATAGCAAACAGCAGTGTCCCGGGGGTGGGCACCCCGGGACACTGCAGGAGTCGGCCCTGGGGGGTGGCGGTCCCCAGGTCCATCACGGGCTCCAGGAGGGGGGCCGCGCAGCCCCCCTCCCTTCAATTGCAAAGCCCCGGGGAGGTGGTGGTCCCCGGGGCTCGGGGGTCCGTAACGGACCCCCAAATTAGCATTTTAGTGCTCCGGGGAGGTGGCAGTCCCCAGGGCGTGTGGGGGGGGCTCGAGCCCCCCCCACAGGTATATATATATATTTTTAAATGTAGCCCCGGGGGTGGCGGTCCCCGGGGCTGCGGGGGGGCCGGGTGCCCCCGCAAATAATTAATGAAAGCCCCGGGGGGTGGCGGTCCCCGGGGCTTGGGGGGGCCTTCGAGGCCCCCCCACACATTTCCAAATTAGCCCCGGGGGTGGCGGTCCCTGGGGCTGTGGGGGGGCTGCGTGCCCCCCCGCAACACATAAATCAAGCCCCGGGGAGGTGGCGGTCCCCGGGGCAGTGTGGTGGGGATTGGGGCCCCCCCCACGCTTTTTTTTCACTGCCCCTGGGACCTGGCCCACCCGGGGGCTTCAATCCAACGAAGCGCGGGAGCCCACGCTTAGTTTTTTTAAATTTTCTCGGCCGTATTCGCGCACCCAGCGCGAATTCGGCCGATTTTTAAAAAAAAAAAAAAAATGCTTTTTTGGGCCCTGAGCAGGCCTAGGGGGTCAGGGTGTTTCTACCCTGCCCCCTTTTCTTGTTTTTTGCGTTTCTTTTTCTCTTTTCTTGTGACTCGGTTCTACCGAGTCAAAAGATGGCTGCCAACACTTCCTGGTTTGGAGTGTTGACAGCCAATTAGAATAAAGCTCTTGATCGGGAGGGTGCGCGGATCCTCCGTGCCTCTAAATATCGAAACTTTTATTTTTTGATTTTCTCAGCAACTACTGAACGGATTTACACCATTTTAAAAAAAAGGGCGCTTTCTGAACCAAGCACTACCTTTTTGCCAAATTTGGTGTAATTCCGTTCAGCAGTTCGAGCTGTAGCCGTGTCTAAAGTTTCCTATGGGAAATTCATTTTTTGCCCTCTTTTTTTTAAATTTCTCAGGAACTACTGAACGGATTTACACCATTTAACAAAAAGAGTTCTTTCTGAAACAAGGGCTACCTTTTTGCCAAATTTGGTGCAATTCCGTTCAGCAGTTCGGGCTGTAGCCGTGTCTAAAGTTTCCTATGGGAATTAACATGGAGAAAACACGTTTTGGGACCCCCCTTTTTTCTCGGCCCCCGCTTGCCGAATCACCCCAAAACTTTCAAAACAGGAGCTGACCGGAGCGCCCCACTAGTTTTGAAAATTTCGCAATGATTGGTCAACCGGCGCCAAAGTTATTGGGAAAAGAAAAAAACGCTTTTTGAATAGAAACAAGGTCCTAATTATAACTATCTACTGGCGACCGCCAGTAGATAATATATATATATATATATATATATATATATATATACACACATACATACACGAGCTAATATTCCTGTAGTCAATATTTTGTAACAAAAGACATTTCACAAAAACATTTTTTGTAAAGAATTGGCTAAAATACATAGCTTCTTAAATGGAACAAAGGAGCATTTTTATTTTCCTTTGTTTAGGACAGAAAAACATCATAGTCACATTGCTGATCCTGGAGTACGTGGGGGTGGTGGATTACAGAGAGTGATTGTGTCAAAACCCTTGCCCAAATCTTTGACATGATGTACTGGCTAGAGATATGGTTCCAAAGTTGTGGTGGAACAGAGATCCACTCGGCACCACCTCGACCATAGGCCAATTCATTTTTAGCCTATTTGCTGCCATCAATTAGCACAAAGCACTTTGGAAACCTCTCCTTAAATTTTGCTGAATAGTTTTCAACTGAAACAGCAGTTATGTGACATCAATGTAGTGGTAAAACCAACATGTGCCTTATGCCTAAATAAGATAGGCAAGGGGAAGAAGATATAGATTGTAAACAGTATTGCATACAGTAACGAACCTTGACAGATCCCAAATTTGTAGGTGGAATCGCTTACTCTTTATCGACCAGAAATTAATGTGTCCATGCAAGCATTAGATAATACACAACAGCAATCTGTAAACCATAGCTTTACATCTGAACTATGCCACGTTTATAAAATTCAAAAGGATGGTTAATTCACTCATCCTTAATTCAAGATTCTCCAGTTCTTCCACGTACCCCTGGCTAGAGAGAGATGCCAGATGGCTTCCAGGACTTTGACCCGATTTAAAGAGTTAGGTAGAGAGGTTACTCCGTTGCAACCGCGGCTGAGTATCCGCTCCGCCAAACTGAAGGCGGTCCCTGTCTCATTTACATTCAGGCAGGCTTTCAGTATGTCAACGTCGGAGACAACTCTGTCTCTGATGCCGACATACACCAATAGAGATAGGGCTGTCAGAGGTTTTGCCATTTGTTCACCTACCCTATTTTGAGTAGACAGACAAATAGAAAGTTTGCACTGTCTGCCACCGCCAGGTAAAACCTGCTGGTAAGGGGCAGTAAAAACTTCAAAATTACCCCCACAACATGGATGAAAACTCCCATGGTGAGGGAGTCATTGCTTTTTCTAATTTTCAAAAAAAAAATCCCCTTTCCAATGGATTGGGATGGTGGACATCTCTAAATTTGGCAGGTGGACTACCCTTGCCATGGTGGGAGTAATATACTAGCCATGGCGATGGCACTTAATCCGTCTGCCAAATCTAAATCCGGCCCTTCATTCTTTAAGGTTTTATCATCTTTGTGCGTTAAATTTGACGGTGCGAGTCCTGGGCTGCCTCAATCTCAGCAGTTGTTCGACCTGGTTTCCATTACAGATATTAGTTAACTCGCTATTCCTTATATGTTCCCATTCCCCAAACTGCTTTGAGGCTACCACTGAGTTATTAGTAGAACTTAAGAAAAAACTCAACTATATAATTAAGTAAATGAATAAAATAAATAGGGCATCATTAACGGTGTTGAAGCCCATTAGCGGCTGGTCTCGCGGCAGAGTGGTGGGGCCGGGGAGGGGTATGGGGTGGCAGGGGGTCCGGACGGATGAACGGCAAAATAAACAAAAAAAAGAAAATAACTTACGTGCTCCTCGCCAATCGCCATGCTCTGCTGCCCTTCTTCTTCCTGCTGTGTATGTGCTGAGGCTCCCAGACTCCCCACGGCCAATCCCAGTGCTTCTCTCTCTCATGCTGATACCAGCATGAGAAAAGCGCTGGGATTGGCCTGAGCGGGCTTGTTTTCTTCTCCAAAGGGGACTGGGAGCCTACGCCGGCTCCTCTCTCCATTCGGCAATACAGCTCAGGTTGGGGAGATGCAAATGCGCATGGTGGTTTGGCCGTCCTAAGACAGCCGGCCAAACTGTCATGCGCACTGACAGCAGTGCTGCCCACCACTCCCCTTCCGTGCCTGTCATGGTAATAATGCTGTTTTATTATCATTTTATTTTTCCTTTCCCACAGCTGGCCAGCAGGGAGGGCGACACTTATCCGCCATAGCATAGAAGCCGCCGCTGTTGAAGCCTGTGGAGCGAGCTGGTAACACCAGGTCTTTGACACAACTTACTTCAGTGTCAGTATGAGGAGATTGTGGGTAGACCTATCCACAGACTCAGTCCCCCTCAGTGCACAAAAGCCCCCAGGAGCAGGGTGCAGCATTGCATTTAGTTCCGCATGGACTGAAAGCTGTGAGCTGTTCACAAGATTAGCAGCAGAGTACAAGTTGAGAATGGACCAAAGTTAACATGGATTTTATTTGTTTTTGTGGCAACGACATCTAACTCAGCTTTACCTGAACTGAAAACTAGGGAAGCATTGTCTGTTGCTCTTAGATCGTCAGCAGAAGATGGACATAGAGCAAGGGGTGAACCCGACGTCATTTTCTGATTCATTTTGTTCATACTCTAAATGCTAAACACAAGTTAAAACTCCTCTAGAAGAACTCAAAGGTTCTAAACTCCCTCTTTTACAACACTGTGCAACCTTCAGTAGCAGGGGCATAAGGGAGGCCCTTACAGCCCCTGTGGTGCAGGGGGGCCCCAGCATTTCTACTTTTAGAGTGGGGCCCTCACCCTCTATGCCATGCCTTGCAGAATGCATGCAATGGCATGGAATAAGATATAGTTACATGCTCGTGAAAGCCACTCTACCTTACTGAGCAGGCCCCTGCCGTGTGTAGGGGCCCAACCTTTCAGGGGGCCCCATTGAGCCCTTTCTGCAGGCGGCCCCATCATTTTGTATTACGCCACTATTTAGGAGTAGGTGGAGAGCAATATAAACAATGAAAGGGTGCGGGATGGGAGGGAAGAGGCAACATAGAAAACAGAAGGGTGAGAGATGGGAGAGGCGAACATGGTTAGCAGGCGAGTGCGAGGGAAGTGGCAACATAGACAAGTGGAAGGTGGTAGGGAAGGAGCACCACAAGGAGTTAGGGAGGGAAGAAGCAACACAAAGTAACCTGATGGGAATAAAAACATAAAAAAGAAGCAACACGATTGGAAGAAAAAACAAAAACAAACAGTACCTCAATTACAGCACCAGCAATGAAAGATGAAGCAATCTGTAATTTGTCCATGCTCCAGAAGAAAGCAGAGGAAGTGAAGCCGGAACACGCTGCCTAATTCAGAGGCAGAAAATAAGAGTGACAACGAAGCCAATGTATGGTAAGCAATGAGTGGGCTCCAAGACCCTTGTTGTATACAATGTTTCTTGCAAGTGAGAGCACATGACACACATGCACTGTCACAGGCAAGGCATGATGAACGTGTCCTTGTGTAATGTAATCTGGTGCTAATGTAAAGCACTCCAATGCCCTTGGACAGAGTTCCCACTACATAAAACTGCAAAAAACAAACATGCCGGCTTATGCTGTGATGCTTGACATCTGGAGACATGCTCTAGGCACTCATCGTGTAAATTCAGAGGGGGCACAACCTTCCTCACAGGGTAGAGTGAAACATCAAATAAGGTTCTCAAGTGGGTAGCTCAGGACCTCAAACTTGCCAAGAAAGAAGGTCAAGCAGTCATCTTTTTCACTCCTCTGCTCTTCTCCCACTGTGCCAAAACATAGTTGGCTCATTGTCATTGTAAGTGGGACTGATCCATCAAGACACTGGCAAACAGAAGTGAATACGTTCAGGCACTACAGAGTTTTACTCATATACTGCATGAAATACATGAAACTGTGCAAGTTTAAAGAAATGAAGTATGCAAGGAGATCTGGTAGGGTGTCTCTGTTCTCTGAAATGTGTTACAATCCTGTCAGCCATCTAAAACATGACCATGAACCAAAGGACTGCAGAAAGATAGCCCACCATGTGAGATACTGAAGCCTCCGGCAATAGAATGTGGCCTAACGGCTACAGCAGTCGACCTCGAAGCTGGGGAACCGGGTTCGAGTCTCAGCATAGACGTTCAACATTCTGGGCAAATCACTTAATCTCCCCGTGCCTAACAAAATGAATGTGTCCATCTGTAACGCAACGGGTGCTCATATAAAGTGCTCTGATACCTTTGGGTCAAGTTTGCGCTATATAAAACTGCGGGGAAAAAAAAACCTCTCTTACAACGCCAGCAAACACGTTTACAGATAGCACTGCTGTGTATGAGTGACAGCAGCTCTGCCTTCAGCATCCCCAGCGGTAAAGAGTCAGAATATCGAGTAGGAAATGTCGACTTACACTAATATCGAGTGCAAAATATCGAGATACATAAATATCGACTGCAAGAATATCGTGGTCAAGAATATCGAGTTTCAGGTAGGAAATATCGTTTTCTAAAATATCGAAGTAATTAATATCGTTTGCAAAAATATAGTTGTAAAAAATATCGGTTTTTTAGTTAGTGTTATGTATTTTAGTATGTATTTTAAATGTATGTGCTTTATTATTTGGCTAAGTATTGCATTTGTTTTTTAATATATGTGTTACATTTTTAGAAGTTATTAATTTTATTTTAATTAAATTTTGCGCTTTAGTTCTGTAGCGGGTTGTGGGTTTATAGGGGAATAGGGTGGGAAGTAATTTAATTATAATAAACTGAATATTAATTTTTATTTATTAGTATTAATTTATTTTTGATTTTATAGTGTTATTTGTGGGAATTAATTTATAATTAATTAATTAATAATTGGCTGTTAATTTTTATTGATTAATTAATTGGTAAATATGTTAATTGTGTCATTTTTTTAGTAGCGGGTTGTGGGTTTATAGGGGAATAGGGTGGGAAGTAATTTAATTATAATTCATTTATTAATATTTTTTATTAATTAATATTTATTTATTTTATATTTTATATTGTTAATTGTGGGAATTAATTTATTAATCATTATTTATTAATTGGTTGTACATTATTATTAATTAATTGGTAATTATATTAATTGTGTTATTTTTTTAGGAGCGGGTTGTGGGTTGATAGGGGAGTAGGGTGGGAAGTAATTTAATTTTAATACATTTCTTAATATTTTTATTATTTAATTAATTTTATTTTATAGTGTTAATTGTGTGAATTAAGTTATTAATAATTATTTATTTTTTGCTTGTTAATTGTTATGAATTAATTAATTAATTATGTTAATTGTGTCATGTTTTACGAAATTGGTGGTGGCATTTATAGGGGAATATGGTGGGAGGTAATTTATTTATAATTAATTAATTATTTGTTAATTAATGCTAATTAATTGATTAAAATTTAAATATGCCAATTGTGTAATCATTCTGATGTGTGAGTTGTGGGGTTTATAGTGGTAAATGGTGGGAAGTATTTTTTTTTAAATTAATTAATGATTTGTTGTTAATTGATATTAATTTATTAATGTAAAATTAGTTATGGAAACTGTGCAAATATTTTTAGGTATGTGTTTTGGTGTTTATTGGGTTAGAGGGTGGAAAGTAATTTAGTTTAAATTAATTAATCATTACTTGATCATTAATATTCATTTATTAATTGATAAATATTTTTGGTAATTGTTTCGTTTTTATTTTGTTTGGGGATTTAGGTTCAATAGCTGTAACGTTTGGTTTGTACATTAATTTTTACATTTTTAAATGTGTTTTATAATTATTAATATTTGTTTAATTGATAATTAATTGTGTTAATTATAGAGGTACTCTTTTTTGTTTAATTTAGATGTGTGTTGTAAATTGTGTTGTGTTATAGGGTAGGAAAATAAATATTACATTTATGTAATTTTTAGTTTTTTGATTAAGATTAATTTCTATTACAAAATAATTATTTGTTTATAAATTTTTTGTTACATTTAAAAAATTAACTTTTTTATGTCAATTTTAGATTTTTGCTACATTAAAATATTTTTATATGTTTTATTAATTTTTATATTTTAAGATATGTTTTGTTTTTGCGTTTTGTATTATATTTTGTATTGTAGTTGATATTTTGTTTGTTTTTAAATTTGAATTTTGTTCTGTGGGAATAGTAATTTTTACCCCTCCGCTATCCAACATTTTCCCTACTGTTGCATTTGCAGGAGTGGGAATAGTAATTTATACCCCTACGCTATCCAACACTTTCCCTACTGTTGCACTCATTGGAGTGGGAATAGTAAATTAATACCCTCCGCTATCCAACACTTTCCCTACTGTTACACTCATTGGGGTGGGAATAGTAATTTGTACCCCTCCGCTATCCAACACTTTCCCTACTGTTGCACTCATTGGAGTGGGAATAGTAAATTATTCCCCTCCACTATCCAACACTTTCCCTACTGTTGCACTCGCTGGAGTGGGAATAGTAATTTTTACCCTTCCGCTATCCAACACTTTCCCTACTGTTGCACTCGCTGGAGTGGGAATAGTAATTTTTATCACTCCACTATCCAACACTTTTCCTACTGTTGCACTTGCTGGAGTGGGGATATTAAATTATTTCCCTCCGCTATCCAACACTTTCCCTACTGTTGCACTCACTGGAGTGGGAATAGTACTTTTACCCCTATGATATCCAACACTTTCCCTACTGTTGCACTTGCTGGAGTGGGAATAGTAATTTTTATCCCTCCGCTATCCAACACTTTCCCTACTGTTGCACTTGCTGGAGTGGGAATAGTAATTTTTCCCCTCCGCTATCCAACACTTTCCCTACTGCTGCACTCATTGGAGAGGGATTAGTAAATTATTCCCCTCCGCTATCTAACACTTTCCCTACTGTTGCACTCACTGGAGTGGGAATAGTAAATTATTCCCCTCCGCTATCCAACACTTTCCCTACTGTTGCACTTGCTGGAGTGGGAATAGTAATTTTATCCCTCCTCTATCCAACACTTTCCCTACTGTTGCACTCATTGGAGTGGGGATAGTAAATTATTACCCTCCGCTATCCAACACTTTCTCTACTGTTGCACTCCCTGGAGTGGGAATAGTAAATTATTCCCCTCCGCTATCCAACACTTTCTCTACTGTTGCACTCGCTGGAGTGGGAATAGTAATTTTTATCCCTCCGCTATCCAACACTTTCCCTACTGTTGCACTCATTGGAGTGGGAATAGTAAATTATTCCCCTCCGCTATCCAACACTTTCCCTACTGTTGCACTCACTGGAGTGGGAATAGTAATTTTTATCCCTTCACTATCCAACACTTTCCCTACTGTTGCAATCGCTGGAGTGGGAATAGTGAATTATTCCCCTCCGCTATCCAACACTTTCCCTACTGTTGCACTCGCTGGAGTGGGAATAGTAATTTTATCACTCCGCTATCCAACACTTTCCCTACTGTTGCACTTGCTGGAGTGGGAATATTAAATTATTTCCCTCCGCTATCCAACACTTTCCCTACTGTTGCACTCACTGGAGTGGGAATAGTACTTTTACCCCTATGATATCCAACACTTTCCCTACTGTTGCACTTGCTGGAGTGGGAATAGTAATTTTTATCCCTCCACTATCCAACACTTTCCCTACTGTTGCACTCACTGGAGTGGGAATAGTAATTTTTATCCCTTCGCTATCCAACATTTTCCCTCCTGTTGCATTCATTGGAGTGGGAATAGTAAATTATTCCCCTCCGCTATCCAACACTTTCTCTACTGTTGCAATCGCTGGAGTGGGAATAGTGAATTATTCCCCTCTGCTATCCAACACTTTCCCTACTGTTGCACTCGCTGGAGTGGGAATAGTAATTTTTATCACTCCGCTATCCAACACTTTCCCTACTGTTGCACTTGCTGGAGTGGGAATATTAAATTATTTCCCTCCGCTATCCAACACTTTCCCTACTGTTGCACTCACTGGAGTGGGAATAGTACTTTTTACCCCTATGATATCCAACACTTTCCCTACTGTTGCACTTACTGGAGTGGGAATAGTACTTTTTACCCCTATGATATCCAACACTTTCCCTACTGTTGCACTTACTTGAGTGGGAATAGTAATTTTTATCACTCCGCTATCCAACACTTTCCCTACTGTTGCACTTGCTGGAGTGGGAATATTAAATTATTTCCCTCCGCTATCCAACACTTTCCCTACTGTTGCACTCACTGGAGTGGGAATAGTACTTTTTACCCCTATGATATCCAACACTTTCCCTACTGTTGCACTTACTTGAGTGGGAATAGTAATTTTTATCCCTCCGCTATCCAACACTTTCCCTACTGTTGCTCTTGCTGGAGTGGGAATAGTAAGTTTTCCCCTCCGCTATCCAACACTTTCCCTACTGCTGCACTCTTTGGAGTGGAATTAGTAAATTATTCTCCTCCGCTATCCAACACTTTCCCTACTGTTGCACTCACTGGAGTGGGAATAGTAAATTATTCCCCTCCGCTATCCAACACTTTCCCTACTGTTGCACTTGCTGGAGTGGGAATAGTAATTTTTATCCCTCCTCTATCCAACACTTTCCCTACTGTTGCACTCATTGGAGTGGGGATAGTAAATTATTACCCTCCGCTATCCAACACTTTCTCTACTGTTGCACTCGCTGGAGTGGGAATAGTAATTTTTATCCCTCCGCTATCCAACACTTTCCCTACTGTTGCACTCATTGTAGTGGGAATAGTAAATGATTCCCCTCCGCTATCCAACACTTTCCCTACTGTTGCACTCACTGGAGTGGGAATAGTAATTTTTATCCCTTCGCTATCCAACATTTTCCCTCCTGTTGCACTCATTGGAGTGGGAATAGTAAATTATTCCCTCCGCTATCCAACACTTTCCCTACTGTTGCAATCGCTAGAGTGGGAATAGTGAATTTTTCCCTCCGCTATCCAACACTTTCCCTACTGTTGCACTCGCTGGAGTGGGAATAGTAATTTTTATCACTCCGCTATCCAACACTTTCCCTACTGTTGCACTTGCTGGAGTGGGAATATTAAATTATTTCCCCCGCTATCCAACACTTTCCCTACTGTTGCACTCACTGGAGTGGGAATAGTACTTTTTACCCCTATGCTATCCAACACTTTCCCTACTGTTGCACTTGCTGGAGTGGGAATAGTAAATTATTTCCCTCCGCTATCCAACACTTTCCCTACTGTTGCACTCACTGGAGTGGGAATAGTACTTTTTACCCCTATGATATCCAACACTTTCCCTACTGTTGCACTTGCTGGAGTGGGAATAGTAATTTTTATCCCTCCGCTATCCAACACTTTCCCTACTGTTGCACTTGCTGGAGTGGGAATAGTAATTTTTCCCCTCCGCTATCCAACACTTTCCCTACTGCTGCACTCATTGGAGAGGGATTAGTAAATTATACCCCTCCGCTATCTAACACTTTCCCTACTGTTGCACTCACTGGAGTGGGAATAGTAAATTATTCCCCTCCGCTATCCAACACTTTCCCTACTGTTGCACTTGCTGGAGTGGGAATAGTAATTTTTATCCCTCCTCTATCCAACACTTTCCCTACTGTTGCACTCATTGGAGTGGGGATAGTAAATTATTACCCTCCGCTATCCAACACTTTCTCTACTGTTGCACTCCCTGGAGTGGGAATAGTAAATTATTCCCCTCCGCTATCCAACACTTTCTCTACTGTTGCACTCGCTGGAGTGGGAATAGTAATTTTTATCCCTCCGCTATCCAACACTTTCCCTACTGTTGCACTCATTGGAGTGGGAATAGTAAATTATTCCCCTCCGCTATCCAACACTTTCCCTACTGTTGCACTCACTGGAGTGGGAATAGTAATTTTTATCCCTTCACTATCCAACACTTTCCCTACTGTTGCAATCGCTGGAGTGGGAATAGTGAATTATTCCCCTCCGCTATCCAACACTTTCCCTACTGTTGCACTCGCTGGAGTGGGAATAGTAATTTTTATCACTCCGCTATCCAACACTTTCCCTACTGTTGCACTTGCTGGAGTGGGAATATTAAATTATTTCCCTCCGCTATCCAACACTTTCCCTACTGTTGCACTCACTGGAGTGGGAATAGTACTTTTTACCCCTATGATATCCAACACTTTCCCTACTGTTGCACTTGCTGGAGTGGGAATAGTAATTTTTATCCCTCCACTATCCAACACTTTCCCTACTGTTGCACTCACTGGAGTGGGAATAGTAATTTTTATCCCTTCGCTATCCAACATTTTCCCTCCTGTTGCATTCATTGGAGTGGGAATAGTAAATTATTCCCCTCCGCTATCCAACACTTTCTCTACTGTTGCAATCGCTGGAGTGGGAATAGTGAATTATTCCCCTCTGCTATCCAACACTTTCCCTACTGTTGCACTCGCTGGAGTGGGAATAGTAATTTTTATCACTCCGCTATCCAACACTTTCCCTACTGTTGCACTTGCTGGAGTGGGAATATTAAATTATTTCCTCCGCTATCCAACACTTTCCCTACTGTTGCACTCACTGGAGTGGGAATAGTACTTTTTACCCCTATGATATCCAACACTTTCCCTACTGTTGCACTTACTGGAGTGGGAATAGTACTTTTTACCCCTATGATATCCAACACTTTCCCTACTGTTGCACTTACTTGAGTGGGAATAGTAATTTTTATCACTCCGCTATCCAACACTTTCCCTACTGTTGCACTTGCTGGAGTGGGAATATTAAATTATTTCCTCCGCTATCCAACACTTTCCCTACTGTTGCACTCACTGGAGTGGGAATAGTACTTTTTACCCCTATGATATCCAACACTTTCCCTACTGTTGCACTTACTTGAGTGGGAATAGTAATTTTTATCCCTCCGCTATCCAACACTTTCCCTACTGTTGCTCTTGCTGGAGTGGGAATAGTAAGTTTTCCCCTCCGCTATCCAACACTTTCCCTACTGCTGCACTCTTTGGAGTGGAATTAGTAAATTATTCTCCTCCGCTATCCAACACTTTCCCTACTGTTGCACTCACTGGAGTGGGAATAGTAAATTATTCCCCTCCGCTATCCAACACTTTCCCTACTGTTGCACTTGCTGGAGTGGGAATAGTAATTTTATCCCTCCTCTATCCAACACTTTCCCTACTGTTGCACTCATTGGAGTGGGGATAGTAAATTATTACCCTCCGCTATCCAACACTTTCTCTACTGTTGCACTCGCTGGAGTGGGAATAGTAATTTTTATCCCTCCGCTATCCAACACTTTCCCTACTGTTGCACTCATTGTAGTGGGAATAGTAAATGATTCCCCTCCGCTATCCAACACTTTCCCTACTGTTGCACTCACTGGAGTGGGAATAGTAATTTTTATCCCTTCGCTATCCAACATTTTCCCTCCTGTTGCACTCATTGGAGTGGGAATAGTAAATTATTCCCCTCCGCTATCCAACACTTTCCCTACTGTTGCAATCGCTAGAGTGGGAATAGTGAATTTTTCCCTCCGCTATCCAACACTTTCGCTACTGTTGCACTCGCTGGAGTGGGAATAGTAATTTTTATCACTCCGCTATCCAACACTTTCCCTACTGTTGCACTTGCTGGAGTGGGAATATTAAATTATTTCCCCCGCTATCCAACACTTTCCCTACTGTTGCACTCACTGGAGTGGGAATAGTACTTTTTACCCCTATGCTATCCAACACTTTCCCTACTGTTGCACTTGCTGGAGTGGGAATAGTAAATTATTTCCCTCCGCTATCCAACACTTTCCCTACTGTTGCACTCACTGGAGTGGGAATAGTACTTTTTACCCCTATGCTATCCAACACTTTCCCTACTGTTGCACTTGCTGGAGTGGGAATAGTAATTTTTATCCCTCTGCTATCCAACACTTTCCCTACTGTTGCACTTGCTGGAGTGGGAATAGTAATTTTTTCCCCTCCGATATCCAACACTTTCCCTACTGTTGCACTTATTGGAGTGGGATTAGTAAATTATTCCCTTCCGCTATCCAACACTTTCCCTACTGTTGCACTCGCTGGAGTGGGAATAGTAAATTATTCACCTCCGCTATCCAACACTTTCCCTACTGTTGCAGTCGCTGGAGTGGGAATAGTAATTTTTATCCCTCCGCTATCCAACACTTTCCCTACTGTTGCACTCATTGGAGTGGGGATAGTAAATTATTCCCCTCCGCTATCCAACACTTTCCCTATTGTTGCACTCGCTGGAGTGGGAATAGTAAATTATTCCCCTCCGCTATCCAACACTTTCCCTACTGTTGCAATAGCTGGAGTGGGAATAGTGAATTATTCCCCTCCACTATCCAACACTTTCCCTACTGTTGCACTCGCTGGAGTGGGAATAGTCATTTTTTACCCAACGCCATCCAACACTTTCCCTACTGTTGCACTAAATGTAGTTTAAAATGTAGGTTTAAAAATATTACATATTTTAATATTTTAATTTATATTATATTTTTTTATTAATTTTTATGTTACAGACGTATGTATATATACATTTATCTTTATTTTTTAATATATTTCTAACATTTTATAAGTAATTAAAATTATTATTTATTAATTATTTTTAAGTAAATATATATATATTACATTTTATATATGTATGTTTAATTTATTTTTAATTTACATTTATCACTTATAATTGTTAAAATTTACAAATAAATCTAAATATTTTCTTTTAAGTAAAATGTATTATTTAATTTATTTTACAGTATTTATAATACATATAAAAAACGATATTTTGTACTTCGATATTTTTAACAACGATATTTTTTTCTCGATATTTTTGTACTTACCATTATGAAGATAGGAGGTCGATATTTTTGACAACGATATTTATGTCCCGATATTGCTGTAGGTCGATATTAGTGTTGTCGATATTCTGTCAGTGATCCATCCCCAGCACCAGGGTCACAGCAAGCTATGACTTGGGGGTTGATGGAGATGTTCCAGCATGATTGAGCGAAAGGTAACAACACCATAATCTTGGCACAAGAATGAGGAAGATAGCGGGAAGCAGATGCTTTACTATGGACTCTGCGTTTGCTTGTGTTGGTGGAATTAAGAAGGGATAGAAAGATGGAAATTGTTTATGGGGTGGTTTGGGGTAATGTGAGGGCAGGATGAAAGGAATTGTTCAATGAGAGTGTTTGGATAGGGGAGGGACTAGTGTGGGGAGCTTTATTCATGTTGTGCATTGGGAATAGGGAGCGGTAGGGTGAGAGGACTGTAGCTGTGATTTGTGATCTTTTGCTGGTGACTAGTGTGCACAGTTTGCTACGATGTGCAGGCAGGTAGGTTGACTTGTCATTGTGGTTAATGACAAAGCCTTGTTTGCCTTAATCAGGCTGTGGCATATGTCCAGTAATGACCAGATCTGGAAAGGAGCATGTCAGCACAATTTTCACACCTTTTCTGGGGAGTAAAGCAGTGCACCACTGAATGTACAGAGGCAACAACATCCTTATTTCAAGAGCAATTCAAGAGCCCAAATGCATACTAGATGATGCTACAGTTGGGAATCAGGGTATTTTATATGTAGCCACCTGTGCCAAGGCAGCTTGATGGAGAGGGTTTATTTAACATGGTTGTGTACCTGCCAACTCACACGGTGCCACCGTTTGACACGATATCGGCTCCCACCACATGGTCTCCTGGTAAGGAGCCAATATCACACAGTGACAGGGAAAATGAGCTGAAAACCACTGCAAATAGTGGTTTTCTAGCTCGTTTTCTGAGGCTTTGAACTGCCTACATCCATTAAGGGGTGTGAAAACACCCCAGGACACAGGCACCAGCCTCAGCAAGCTTTTTTCTTTTCTTGGAAGAGGGGAATTGGGGCCGGGGTGGGGTCAAAAGTGCCTCATAGGTACTTCTTGGCACTAGGCCCCACCCCCTTCAAGGCCCCACCCCCTCCTCACACAATGAGATTATTCTTCAACTTGGCAGGTATGTGGTTGCAATTGGCATCCAGAGTCAAAGGTAACTTGGTGACAGCACATGCACCTGATGCTGTGTCTAATGTCTCTCCTATCTGCAGGCAAGCATGTATGTTGATGTAGTCCATGTGACTGCTTGGGTGATCTTTGGCATTGTGTGTCGTGTTGAATTTTGAAGACAGTTCGACAACCAAATGTGTACTCTGTGCGGTGTTTCTCCTTATAATGTCTGAAATGCAATTATTTTGCAGCACTATGTGGTCATTCGAAGATTCTAAGAATCATGCACAAGCATGGGTGAAGGTGAAGGCTTCATCAGAGATCATCTTCATGCGCATGTATTCCATCATCTTCCTCTTTCAGAAACCAAACTCAGAACTTCCTTTCCCTTATGGGCTGCCACAATGCCTGACTCAGAAAAGTCACTGATCAGGGGGGTAGCTTCAGGGGGGTGTTTGGGGTGTTACACCCCTGTAATAGATGTATTCTGTAGTAAATAGTTGGGTACAGGTGCTTTAAGTCAGGTATGGTGAGGTGTTTGTTGGATTTCACTTGGGATTTTTACATACACATGCAGACGTAAACGTACACACACACATACTTGTCTCTGTTTTAAAGGTCTTAACAAATGGTTATTTTACAAAATATAGAGTTATAAATACCCCTCACAAAACGCACTCCTCTCCCTTCCTTAAGCCCTCCCTCTTGCCCTACTTCTCGTATATATTTTAACCAGCATGATTGTTGGGAAATCTGAAGCTTACCCCCCCCCCCCCAATTTTACTGACTAAGCTACACCCATATCTCAAATTTACATTGAAAAGCATCTTGCATTCATCTTCTCAGAGCTTTAATAGCCTAAAGACATGCATGTGTAACGCCCAAACTGTGAAGAAAGTTAACTGGATACAAAACAAGCCTACAATATCTTCAATATCGATTCCATCAGACGCAAAGCATTCAAGACTAGCTCTCTACGCTTCCAGTTGGAAGAAAATAATTTAGTCTCAGGAGATGAACACAGTACACAAAGCCGTAACTTCGCCAGACGTCAAGACATGTACGAAAAAGAAATGCAGAAAACAAGCTGCCTTAAGCTAAAGAACAAAGCTGTGGAATAGCATCTAACACAGATGAGACCCACTCCTTCAGCTCTCCACTTCAGAACAGAGCTGCAGACTCACCTTAACAAGGAGGACCTCATCAACCAATGATAAAGCATCAGTGGCGTCCATGTGATGGCATGATCTTGTGCCCATAGGTTGATGGAGTTACTACCCATTACAGACTTCTCATACAAACTTAGGCAGTGCTGGAAATGGAAAAAATACTCAAAGAACCCATAATTTGGTGATGGCAACAGAAGAGGCCCTGGAATCACGGATAAGGGTAAGCAGAATGAGGAGTGAAGTGAAAATTGACAGTCAGCCTTCATTTTAAGTCAGTTTTTAGCTTTTTAGGGTATAGTTCATTATGTGCCTTGCATATTTCCTTTCCCTGCATGTGAAATCTGGTGTTTGGAAAAGTGAGTATGGCTATGAGAATACAATGATGTAATGGAATGTCAGTGTGTTTACTGATGGAAGCCTGGCAATTACTTACCGGAGAAGAGAGGAGAGAGACCAGACAAGAACTATTAGTACTGTGACTATAAATAGGTCCTAACCAGAAACAAAACTATTATGTTCCACTCATGTGGCTCCTGACTCATCAATTTTAAGATGCCCCTGCCAAACACAAAAGACATAGGGCCCAATTACGAGTTTGGCAGTCTTACCACCGTGCCGCCACAGCACCGGTCCCAAGAAGACCGCTGACCCAGTGGTCTTCCGCCTGCCTGATTACGATGCATGTAGCCTAAACCGCCGTCGATGGAGTTTGTCCAGCCTGGGCTGCGGCACACTGCAATGTTGGTGATGCGTACTCTGTCGCCATCAGGGCAGCCGGTTCCCACCGAACCAATTATGATATCACAGTTGTACTGGTGCTCCCCTAACGGCAGTTCCCCGATGGTGGTAGGCCACCATGTCACGTTCTCAGCAAAGCACCAGAACAGTGCCCATTGGATAAATACAAAAACAGCACAGCTGATATCCATTTGTCAAGTGGGCACACCTGCAAATCACACTATAAAACACACCCCATCCCAGACCATGCCCCTTTGCTTCTCCACTACAGCACAGCAAGACAGAGCAGCAATTCTATTCAGATACGGCAGCCCTTTTTCCCTATCCCATGCAACACTCTCCATTCACTTAAAAAATTTTTTTACTAATGTCCCTTGGTGTGTTTTATCATCATTGTCACCACTTTTTTTATGAACGCTAACCTCAAGGAAATTGACAACAAGGAAAAATGTCTCACTTAATTGGTCACAAATATACAGAATTTTAAGCTGAGTTGATTGAAACACCTGCTTCAGAGATCCGTCCGTATCCAGCAGGTTACATGGGTTATTAGTGGAAAAGTAACTTCACTGTTTAATATAGTTTCTAGAATGTTTGGTGTCCTCTCTCTAATGATTTGAATCAAGAAAAATATTGGAGGATGGGTTAATGTGCTTGCTGCAGACCGTATCTACGGTTTTGTGTTTTTTGTAGGGTAGGTCATTGGTTTATGCTTTTGTTGCCGAGATCCCTGTGGTACTTGATAGTTGCATGATACAATTGTGGTAAAATAGCTCTGTTACTTATGTGCTCACTTCAGCCAGCTCCATGTGACATGTAAGGCATGTTTGAAACCTTGCAGGTTGTTCATTGATCTTCCATTACTCCAAGGTTGATACAATGGGCTGCAAAGTGTAGTAATAAAAAGTTCAGTTATTAAAAACTGAACTTGGCTTTGTATTATGGGCTATTTATAGGGTAATTATTGGTGTAATCGCTCACGTATATAGATCAACAAACCTTGTCAATCTACAGATTATAGACCAAGAGCATCAAAAACACTTTTTTAATCTCAATTTATTTCTTAGCAACTTGTGGCGTAATATTAAAATTGTTTGTTTCTCTTGATGGACTTCTTGTTGTGGTTTGACCACCTCTGCCTGCTCCCAACTGGGGCACCACTTGGTTCTTTCACGCTGCAAAAGTACCCTTTTCTGCTCCTCCTATCAAAGCGCAGTTAATGTGTGAGGAGCGCTATGAGGGTCCTTTGTTGGTGCACTGTGAGTAGCAGATTTCCAGGGCCTTTCAAGTGCCTGGTTGCAGATCAAAAATGGTTGTCGAATCTGGAATCCAGCCAACTGCACTGAGCTCAGACATCAGGCTCATGGTACCCCCTGCTGACACTTAAAAAAGGCTCTTAGAGAAGTCTGACAACAGAGAACAGAATTTTATTTACCCATACCTGCTGAAGGAGTAAATGGACAGGGAAGATGCTAGGTAGATCTCCTGGAAATTTTCAACCAATCAAGCAAAACAATGATTGATGGAATGCTTGAATTAATCTCAGCCACTGGCAATCACCCAGGGTGCAATTCAATCCATCATAATTTAGCTCTTCTTTGCCATTGCAGACAGGGGCCAACCATATTCGAATCACGTTGAGGTTCGTGGCACCTCATCCAGACACATGGAGCGGGTTCCCTATCAAGGGTCAGCGAGCAGACTCAGCGCGCTCGCTGGCTGCAGACTCCTCACACGGACAGAAGGGACTATCTCACGGCAAAAAATACAGGCTCCTCGTAGAAGCGCGAGGAGCTGGCTCAATTAATAAAGTGCCAGCAGGCTTTTTATTTAGGGCCAATGGAGAGGTTCCCAGCACTAAGGCGCAGATTATAAATCAGGCGGAGCGGGATTATCAGATGGAATTCTTCTCTGCCTGATCACAACTGGCCCGGTGTTCCTACGCTTGGTTTTCCCAGGTGCAGGAACACTGTGTTATGTTTAAGGAAGTGGGTCAGTCTATGTCCCCTTCCCCTGCAGGGGTGTTCCGTGGGTAACCCCTCCTCTATTAGTCCCGATAGTCACGACTCGTTACGTAGGGACAGGGAGTATTTAATAAACGGGCTCGAGGGCGTTGCCGGAGAGTACCAACGGAGACTGCTGTGTGGTGTCCTGAATTTTACTGTACGATCGTGCGCAACGTAGGCCGCATGTTACCCACACACTTCACACACACACAACACACTGGACGTGACTTCACCAAACCAGTAATTCCTCCTGGTAAAATCGCATGAGGTTTTTCCTGCAAAAGCAGCCAAGCCTCATTTCCAGCTCCCTGCTAACACTTTTCTGCAAAACAACTATCCTTCCCCTTCCCTCCTATACCCTCTCTAAACCCATTCCTCCACCCTCATCCCACAAAAAAGCCCCGCACACATTTACCACATGTTCAGAGTAGGATTCCATGGATAGCCAGTAATGGTAATTCTGGCCACTGGAAATCTCCACATGGAACTCCCAAAACTCGGAATCAGGACCTAACTTTTTGAGCTCCTGAAGCAGGCTCCCAGCAGATATTCTCATACCGGCTCAACAGGGAAACATCCATTACCGTACAGGCATTACAACGCAATGCCTTTACAACATAGCCAATTCAACGCTGACCAGCACCTTCCCTGAGGTAAGTACCTGGCGGTGTTAGAATAGTAAATTACGTTGTAATGGTGCATTCCTTGTAATGGCTTGTGTTGTAATAGCATGCATTGTAATGGAAGTTGCGTTGTAAAAACCACGTTGTAATAGTTTGCGTTGTAACGTCATACATCCGGCTCAACATTTTGGCCTTGCTGCAGATCGCATTACCTGCATCCCCACTCTTCATCCAGGCCCATCTCTTGAGACCTCTGGAGCAGGTTGCTTCAGTCACCAGGAGACAATAACAGGATGGATCCTGACAGATGAAGGCTGCAGTGTTCACATGGTACCTGTTGCTACATGGAGCTGTATTTAAAGAAGGATTTTTCTTGGCAGGAGTTGAAGGAATCTGCTCAGCTTCTCCTGTCATCCGGGAATGTACCACAGCAAAGAGCCAGCAGGACACTGGGACACCTCTATTTAAGGCGAGAAAAGGTACAGTATGTGCGCAGATAATCCTTCACTGCTACCACAGGTCTAGCAATGGGTGATAATTAAAGGTAGCCATGAGTAGCCGCTATTGTCCTTGGCATGCCCTATGGAAATCTTGGCACTGTCCTTGCCACACTGAGAAAAAGGATCATGAAGGCAGCAGCAAGGACAGAAATTAAGCTGGCTTCATTTTCTGCATTTCTTTTCTTTTATTGATGGTATAGATATAGGACAAACCTAGTCAAAGGCCAGTGGAGCAACTTAGCATCATTTGCCAGCATGTCAGGACAGAGAAATACTTGTTACAATGGTGTACAAGTGTTGAAGAAACAGGACATAGCTCGGTTTAATTTCAGTGGTTTCCACTCCTCTCTGTTCCACTACTGCACAAGAGCAAGTTGGGTGCAGTAGAGGAATTTTGGATTGGGTTATGGTAAACCCATTGAAATCTACGTGGCTCAAAGGTTGCAAGATCTCACGTCTGCTATACCAGCAATTTGGTGACCCAGAACCCATGGCTGTAGCCCACACTGCTCACTACGTAGTGCTGACTGTTCACAGCCTACTTCTCACTAATGACAACTAACTGCTCCCTACTTACTGTGTAACATGGGTGTCAGGTAGCTCCATGTCATGCGTGACACCGTCAACAAGTCCTTGTGTTTTAGCCAGTGGTGTAACAAAGGCCCCCGCTTCCCCCACAGTGCCGCGGGGCCCGAGCTACAGGGGGCCCCCTCAGCACAGTACCCTCCCCTGAGAACTCCTGAGTGAGTCCCGAGGGGGCCCCCTTCTTGTACTTTGCAAAGGGGCCACCTCAAGTTTGTTATGCCACTGGTTTTAGCCTGTGTTACTTTATATCCAGGGATATTTGAGCTCATTTATACATTGATAAAAGCAAACCTACATGGTCAAGCATGCAGTTCTGACCACATTCTGGTAAACCATCTTTGCAGATTGCACCCACCTGTGTTCACACAAATACTCAAATACTGCTGAGCAGTGGCGTCTGCTCCCAGGAAGCAGTAGTGGGGCAGGTGGGGGTTAAAAACAAAATCACTTACCTGCCGGCTGGCCAGCCACCGTCTCTCCTCCGTCCTCTTCCTTCTATAGAAGCAGGAAGCACCCAGGCTCACACACATAATCACATACTACTGACTCTGCACTGTGGACCCCTTACTACAGATGCCACGCTGCTGCGTTCACATTAATGCTCACATACTGTTGACTCTGCACTGTGGACACCTTACTCCAGATGGCACACTGCTGCACTCACACAAATACTCACATACTGCTGACTCTGCACTGTGGACCCCTTACTGCAAATGGCACTCTTCTGCGCTCACACTAATACTCACATACTGCTGACTCTGCACTGTGGACCCCTTACTGCAGATGGCACACTGCTGCATTCATACTAATACTCACATACTGCCGACTTTGCACTGCGGACCCCTTACTGCAGATGGCACACTGCTGCGTTCATACTAATACTCACATACTGCCGACTCTGCACTGCGGACCCCTCACTGCAGATGGCACACTTCTGCTCTCACCCAAATACCCACATGCTGCTGTTTCTGCACTGCGGACCCCTTACTGCAGATGGCACACTGCTGCGTTCATACTAATACTCACATACTGCTGACTCTGCACTGTGGACCCCTTACTGCAGATGGCACACTGCGGCGCTCACACTAATGCTCACATACTGCCGACTCTGCACTGTGGGCCCCTTACTGCAGATGGCACACTTCTGCTCTCACCCGAATATTCACATACTGCTGACTCTGCACTGTGGACCCCTTACTGCAGATGGCAGACTGAGGCGGTCACACTAATGCTCACATACTGCTGAATCTGCACTGTGGACCCCTTACTGCAGATGGCACACTGCTGCGTTCACACTAATGCTCACACACTGCTGACTCTGCACTGCGGACCCCTCACTGCAGATGGCACCCTTCTGCGCTCACACTAATACTCACATACTGCTGACTCTGCACTGCGGACCCCTTACTGCAGATGGCACACTGCTGCGTTCATACTAATACTCACATACTGCCGACTCTGCACTGTGGACCCCTTACTGCAGATGGCACACTGCTGCGCTTACACTAATACTCACATACTGCACACTCTGCACTGCGGACCCCTCACTGCAGATGGCACCCTTCTGCGCTCACACTAATACTCACATACTGCTGGCTCTGTACTGCGGACCCCTTACTGCAGATGGCACACTGCGGCGCTCACACTAATGCTCACATACTGCTGACTCTGCACTGTGGACCCCTTACTGCAGATGGCATGCTGCTGCGTTCACACTAATGCTCACATACTGCTGGCTCTGCACTGTGGACCCCTTACTGCAGATGGCACACTGCTGCGCTCACACTAATGCTCACATACTGCACACTCTGCACTGCGGACCCCTTACTGCAGATGGCACACTTCTGCTCTCACCCAAATACCCACGTGCTGTTGGCTCTGCACTGCGGTCCCCTTACTGCAGATGGCACACTGCTGCGTTCATACTAATACTCACATACTGCACACTCTGCACTGCGGACCCCTCACTGCAGATGGCACACTTCTGCTCTCACCCTAATACCCACATGCTGCTGTTTCTGAACTGCGTACTCCTTACTGCAGATGGCACACTGCTGTGTTCATACTAATACTCACATACTGCACACTCTGCTCTGTGGACCCCTCACTGCAGATGGCACACTGCTGCGTTCACACTAAAACTCACATACTGCTGACTCTGCACTGTGGACCACTTACTGCAGATGGCAGACTGCGGCGCTCACACTAATGCTCACATACTGCTGACTGCGCTGTGGACCCCTTACTGCAGATGGCGCACTGCTGCGCTCACACGAATGCTCACATACTGCTGACTCTGCACCCCTTACTGCAGATGGCACACTGCTGCGCTCACACTAATGCTCACATACTGCACACTCTGCACTGCGGACCCCTTACTGCAGATGGCACACTTCTGCTCGCACCCAAATACCCACATGCTGTTGGCTCTGCACTGCGGACCCCTTACTGCAGATGGCACACTGCTGCGTTCATACTAATTCTCACATACTGCACACTCTGCACTTCGGACCCCTCACTGCAGATGGCACACTTCTGCTCTCACCCGAATACCCACATGCTGCTGTTTCTGCACTGTGGACCCCTTACTGCAGATGGAACACTGCTGCATTCATACTAATACTCACATACTGCACACTCTGCACTGCGGACCCCTCACTGCAGATGGCACACTTCTGCTCTCACCCGAATACCCAAATGCTGCTGTTTCTGCACTGCGGACCCCTTACTGCAGATGGCACACTGCTGCGTTCATACTAATACTCACATACTGCTGACTCTGCACTGTGGAGCCCTTACTGCAGATGGCACACTGCTGCGTTCACACTAATACTCACATACTGCTGACTCAGCACTTTGGACCCCTTACTGCAGATGGCACACTGCTGCTTTCACCCGAATACCCACATGCTGCTGACTCTGCACTGTGGACCCCTTACTGCAGATGGCACATTGGGAGGAGATAGGGAGGGATATTTAAATCATGAGTCAATAAACCTTTTACAGATATCACAGGCAACAACATAACGCCTATGAAAGATGGTAAATATGGCTAAGTTGAGTGAATATATTAATGGTTTTATTGACTTAGGAAACACCAAATTAGCTGAGTCGTTTGTTAGTGTGGACAATGCAAGTCACAGACTGAAAAGCAATCTTCCTTTTAAGGAGGAAAATGTCTGCACTGAGAGTGGTTGGGTAACCATCCTCTGACACTTATGGGCATATTTACAAGGGGATTACGCCACCGGAATGTCACTTTTACCGACGTTCCGGTGGCGCAATGCCTATTTGTGGCTTAACGCCACTTTGCAAACATGGTACCCTTTCATGCAGGTATCTGGTTAAAGGGGCATGCAATTGGTGTTTCTGTGGGTGTACCATCGCAACACCCATTGTTTTGTGACACTGCCCCAGAATTACAAGGCTATGTAAATCTTGTGCAGCACAATAAACAAACACAACGCAAAAGCAGGAGTTAGAATGATGCAACAAGGAGAAATACTTTTATTTCTCCTCGTTTTTGCTTTTTCTATGTGTGCTGCTTTCTGCAGCACACATAGAAGGAGCACAACGCCATTAATGATGTTTTATGTGCCGGAAGGTGTCCCTTCCTGCACATAAACAATCATTAAATAATGATGATTTGCTACTTCTATGTGTGCTGCAGAATGCAGCACACATTGAAGTAACAAAACACCATTAAACAATCATTCCCTCCAACGCAGGCACCCTTGCACTATGGTGCAAGGATGTCTGTGTTGGCGCTAGGCAGCTATTTTTAGCGCCAGCACTAGGGAAAACACAGGGGTGAGCTGTATTGTTGTAAATACGGCGCATCCCTGCATTTTGGAAATGGCGGAGCGCGGCGCTGCCAAATTTGCTGCAGCGATGCGCTCTGCCATCTCCTTGTAAATATGCCACTTAATGTGATCTTGGCCATCTTCTGGAGCTGGGAGCGAGACAGACACTAGGAAGGTGCACGGGTCTGCAGGAGTCTAAACCAAGCATCCCACGTAGAGAACTGCAGCTCCTCACCTTGTGGACAACATTACGTGTGTTGTGTAGGCAATACCAGCCCATTGCCAAGGGGTTTTATTATGAGAGATGAATATGGGTGTAATTGTGAGCAATGAATTTGGCTCACAGAAAGAGGTGCTATATTGCAGTATAAAACGAAGTGAGGTTGTGGTGAAACAATAGCATAATAACACTAATTACACACAGGAATATGCCTTTTTCAACAGCACTAGTAGAGCCAATATCTATGCCAACCTTTCTGGCCTATGGCCTTATGAATGGAGAAGTATCAGAGTGTCTGGGTGGCATTGACTGCACTGATTTGGTGCAATTTAGTACCAGGATTCCTGGTTCCATATACTGGTGCCAATGCAATTTTGCACTGGCATGTGCCTCTTCCGTCAAGTGCAAAAATGACATTTGCATGAACTGAACAGTCAATCAAGCATTCTGCACCAGGCATGCAGATAAAGAATCGGTGCAAATCGCCACACAAAATGTGTGCCTATACCACAAAGGGGACCTGGAACCATTGGCCCATGTTTGATTGGCATGACTTAATTCTTGGAATGCTATATAGATCTATAGTGATCCATCTTGTGCAAAATGCCGCAACTCAACCAGATCCGGAAGTGAGACCCTTGTTTTGAGAAGTTCAGTCTCACCTTGTGCTACCTTATTGCTAAGAGTATAATTGTCTCTCCAGTAGACGTTTGGTGCAAGGACCGACCTTATTGGAGCAGGCACAAGGCTGATTTCCAATTGAGCAGCCTCTTTCTAGAGTGGCATAATGGGCACAAAAACAACGCACTGGAATGCAGCAAAGTAACTACAAGCGGCTGAGATTAACTCAAGCATTCAACCCATAACTTTTTTGCTTTTCTCAGAAAACAAAATTCAAGGACTTCATAAGTTTTAACCACATTAGCACACATCATCCCTGAACCTCCATCACTTTCGGGAAGCTGGTAAGGCTCAATTTGGTCTCTAGGCATCCCACATTTCTCTTGACAATTTGTGCCCGTTTACATTTGTTTTAATATTTTTTTATAACATGGTGTGAAGTTTGCTTAGTTGGGATTTCTCTTTTACTATTAAAAAATAAATACATTTAAGGTGATGAAAACTGGGAATAACAGAAGAGTTGTATTGTGTGCTAATTAAAGGCTTTTAGGACGAGGGGAAATCTGTTGTTGAAAATAAGGTATCCATGGCATAAAGGGATTATAAATTTACATATAAGCAAATTTTTGAGAAATAGAGAACTTTTTTCCCAGCAAAAGAGCGTGAGAAAAACCGAGCCCAGACTCAGGCTGTCTGACAGCAATGTTTACAAACAGAACACCCCGAGCAGCTGCACCGCCCCCCTCTCCCCTCCCCGCGCCCCTATAATCCTCTCACTGCGCCCCCGACCCCTTCTCCCCCATGCCCCTCCCCCTTGCATGTTATCATTTCCCTCCGCTAACTTTATGAATATTAGTGGCTGGAGCCCAAAATAAGGGAGGGGCCGCCTTAATCTCTCGCCATGGCTCCCTCCTTTGTTAATTCTGACGCGTTTGGCCTCAAAAGAAGCCGCAGTGCATTCCTGAGGCAGGCCGTGGGGATTAACTAGTCTGAGGAGCAGAACCAGGCGAAACGCTACTTGTGTCGGTGGTCGCGCGGCAGAGGATGTGACGCAATTCGTGGGTGAGGATTTTTCTCCTGTAATTTAAGATTTTTACAAATAGAAACAGAATCCTATGGCATGAATCATCACGGGCAAGCACCAGGCCAGAAATCATACGACATTGAACAAGGACAGCATCAAGGGGCTGCGCGAGGACGGAAATCAACAAGTAAGGGATGCTGAGACAGCCAATCAAGGACAGAGGAAACAGGTCAACGATCAGCAAGGAGGCAACGTGTCAGGTATCTACAAGAAGGGTGCAGGTCTGGGCTCAAAGTGGGTGAAACGAGTCGGAATGACTCAATATGTGGAGGAGCACGGAGACTAACTAGCTGTGAGCAAACAAATCCACAGGAGACGAAAATAAGGCAACACTCAACAAGGAGAACACATGTCAAGGATCTGCAGGGAGGGAGGAGGTCTGGACTCGAGGAGCAGGAAACTCGAGGGGCAGGAAACGTGTGGGATAACCCAATATGTAGAGGAACATAGAAGCTAATTTGCTATGAGCCAACAAAACAATAACAGGCAATAACAGGCAAAAACAAGCAATCACCTAGGAAAAACATGTCAAGGATCTACAGGGAGGGAGAAGGTCTGGACTCAAGGGGCAGGAAACTCGAGGGGCAGGAAACATGTAGGATAACCCAATAAGTAGAGGAACATAGAAGCCAACTAGCTATGCATCAACAAAGCAATAACAGGCAAAAAACAAGCAAACAATCACCAAGGAGAAAACGTTTCAAGGATCTGTAGAGAGGGAGAAGGTCTGGACTCAAGGGGCAGGAAACTCAAGGGGCAGCAAACTCGAGGGGCAGGAAGCATGTGGGATAACCCAATATGTAAAGAAACAGAGAAGCCAACTACATATGAGCCAACAAAGCAAAAACAAGCAAAAATTAGCAAACAACATGTAAAGGGTCTGCAGGGAGGGAGAAAGTCTGGACTCTAGGGCAGGAAACTCGAGGGGCAGGAAGCGTGTGGGATAACCCAATATGTAGAGGAACTTAGAAGTCAACTAGCTATGAGCCAACAAAGCAATAACAGGCAAAAACAAGCAAACAATCACTGAGGAGAAAACATGTCAAGGATCTGCAAGGAGGGAGGTCTGGACTCAAGGGGCAGGAAACTCGAAGGGCAGGAAATGTGTGGGATAACCCAATATGTAGAGGAGCATAGAAGCCAACTAGCTATGAGCTAACACAGCAATAACAGGCAAAACAAGCAAACAATCACTGAGTAAAGAACATGTCATGGATCTGCAAGGAAGGAGCAGATTTGGGTTTAAGGGTTAGGAAAAGAGTTGGGGATATCTCAATATATGGAGGAACAAACCTGACAGTTAGCTTTCACCTAACAAAGCAATAACAGGCAGGAAAAAGGGTAACAACCAACGAAGAGAGAATGGCAGTAATATACAATGGAAATGGGATAGGAATGAACAGGAGAATAGCATGATGTACTCAGTAAGAGGTAAAAAACAGGTAAACAATCTAGAAGGAGGAAAAGAGGCAGACATCCACAGCAAATGAATGGCCATTGATCAACAGGTAAACAACAGGTCAGGAATTAAAAGATGTGGGCTGGAAAGACTCAGTAAGTGGATAAATACAGGACTACCTGGAAAGGACCTCACCAAGAAATAACTGGAAGAAAACAGGTCAAGAATCAACAAGGGGAGAAGGTGTCAGGAATCCACAAATGGACCTGGAATGACAAGTTAGGAAGCAAGGCAGAAATGAACAATTAAGAACGAATGCGTGGAAAGAAGAACACAAACCTGTCGATGATAATCAGGTGGGGAATCAACAAGCACAGACCAAGTCAAAATTCAACTGGTCAGGAATAAACAGATGGGCAACAGGTCAAGATCAACAGTGGCAGAACAGATAAAGAACCAATATATTGATACCATAAGAATTCAGATGTTGGGAACAGGAAAATGCTGAAAATGTTGAGAACAGGTGAAGAAGGCAAAAGAGCAGGGTTGGACAGGAATCTACAAGTGCAGAAAAGTTAGCGAAATGTGTTGAGAAAAGACCAATAATCCTGTGCGCCAGTTATTGTGTTTCGAGAATTGCCACACACCCTCGCACCACAGTTTGGTTAGGTCAAAGCAGCTGAAAACAAGAAAAAAACAAGGAAGAATTAAATGCCCTTTCTGACAAGGTTGTTTTTAGCGAACCAGAGTCACCTTTTCTGAATAGTAACATCAGATTCTTGATTTTTCTGCACCTATTTTTTCTGGCATTTAGACTGTGCACTGAGACACTGCCACTCAGCGCTGGCCATCAGGGATAGGTACAGGAGGAGTTGTCAGATCAAAGGAGAGCCTTCCCACTAACTCTTTTGTCCTGGGAATGCTAAAGGGGACTTGCAGGATAGCCTCTCATTCCTTCTCAAAAATTTCCTGGATTCTCTGGACTCTCTCTGGCTCCAGTTCCAGCAGTTAAAAAAGACATTACTTGTCCTTGACAGAACAAGGGGCAAATTTATTAACCAGTTTGCATCGCTCTTGCACTACGCAACGTGGTGCAAGAGCGACGCAAACCTTAAGTCATATTTTGAAAGCCATGCAAAGCCACTCAGCGTGGCTTTGAGTGGCTCTAAAAGTATCGAGTAACGCAATGTAAATCACTGTGTTGCGTTACTCTGCCTTGGGTAGGCATTCCATGGGCGTTGCGTGGGTGTTCCCATACAACTCCCATGGTTTTTTATGCATTCTCAGATTTACAAGACCTTGTAAACCTGGGAATGCACCAAAAAGATAAGCGGCTAGAGTCGGGGGTTCCCTGTGCTGCTGTTGCACAATTTAATGAATTTTCCTTTTTTTTATATAAAGTTTTTTATTGAGTGAGAAAACAGAGTTTATACAAAGACAGTTCGAGCTCCTACAGGAGAACTCACACAAATTTTTAACCGTTTTTCTCCCCCCCGTAACGGTGCAACCCCCCACCCCAACCACCAATCAAAAACACATTGCCTGATGAGTTTTTCAAACCTAAGGTCTAAGACACCTTTATCCAGAATCTTTCTCTTGTCTGATTTGGTAGTTCCTTAACAAAATCTCTTTCTTTTCACAATTCAATTATTCTTCTTGATATGACTTGCGTATGTATATATTGCATTAAACATTACACTCCATGCCTTTATACACATCATCTACAAAATTAAAATCCTAAAATGCATATTTTATCCAATCATCAAGTAAAAATTAAAAGAAGAGATAGCACTACATAAAACTCCATTATCTAACCTCCTAAACTATCCTTCTTCTTACTCTACAATGCTGGTACTTGCAATTCATCTTATTAAATTCATTTTATTCAATCCCCCATATTTGTGCAATAACAGCTTAATTTGATAAAGTGCAAGTGCCATGTTCCGGAGAACAAATGTGCAAATGTGCAAAGAAGAAAAAAAGAAAGAGAACATTTTTACCCAGCATTGATTATAACAGCCTTATTGTTAAAGTACATTATTTAAAAAATGCATATCTAAGTTCTTGATAAGCTTAATGTGATTCTCGACCATGATTTCACTTATCCCCTTCACCCTCCATTCCATATTCCGTTAATATCACCTCCAAAAAATACCAGTACATCCATACATCAGTTTCTAGCAACCAGGTTGGTGAAATAAAGCATAAAGTATGTATACAATCTCTATAAACTCATATCATCATAATGCTTGATCCAAAAATGAAGAGGGGCCTATTCCTCCACTTGCTCCCTCCAAGTAGAGAAGTGTTCCCAGATTTTCCCTCCTCTCTTTCTAGCTTTAATACCCCGCCAATCGTATATGGCTTTCTCGAGGCTATAAGTTTTCAATAACCGAGCTAACCACTGGTGAAAGGTCGGTGGGTTAGGGTCTATCCATGCCGATGCTATGATAATTCGATAAACTGCCATGGCTATACAAATCAAGGCCCCACCATCTTCTAGACCCAGATTATGTATTCCAAGCATTATTACCTGAGGAGTAACTAATTTCCGCCTGTGTCTGTAGCTTTTCCTGTAGGAAGAGCTCTATTTCTCGAATGAGCGGGGAGAGTTCCCGGCATGTGGCGAACATATGTATCGAATCGGCTTTATATAGCGCACATCTTGGACAATACGTGCCTTTCCCCTCTCCCCATTTGGCGATTCGATATGGCGTATAGTACAGTTCAAAACACGTTTTATAAAATTGTGCCTGAAGATTGGCTGGCATTAAAATCTCTAATGAATTAAGATATGCTTCCTGAAAATCACCATCTGTTATTCCCAACGACTCTTGCCACTTTAATGAACATTTTCCCAGATCGTCTTTCATAAGGGTGTTTAATAATACATACATTTGTCCAATCTTCAGTACTTCAGGTTGTTTTAGTTTCTCCACTAGTTCACAACTTTCGTATTTCTGCATCCCTCCTGCCTTTTTTAACAAGAAATCCCTCAACTGTAGGTATTTAAAAAAATCCCTATTAGATAGTGCAAATTCCTCTTTTATTACCTCAAATGGTTTTAACCCTTCGGATGTAAATAGGCATCCAACCTGTATAATTCCGGAGTTTATCATTTCTGAAAGTATTGATCCTTTAAAATCTCGGGTAGCTCTACATTCTGCACAAATGGTGTATAATAATTTACTTTTGCTAGCCCTACCAACCGTCGTACTGCCGACCAAACCCTAAAAGCCGCCAGGAGAGTCTTAAAACGCACTCTTTTGTAATATCCGTAATTCACCTGGCACCATAGGCACCTTCTTACGTCATGTGAATTAACGTAAGCATATGGATAGCTCCAATTTGAACTTTCCACCCCGGGATATGCATTCAACAAGGGTATATAATGTATAATGGAAGCTGCCCACCAGTATATTCTAAGGTTGGGTAACGCCAGCCCTCCACGTTCCTTAGATAAGTACAAGAATTTTATCGCCCTTCTGGGTCTAGTGTAGGCCCATATAAACTGTGAAAAGATGCTCTCAAATTTTTTAAACCAAAAACTCGGAAAAATCAGGGGAATTGTTCTTAAAAAGTATAAAACCTTAGGGAAACAAATCATCTTAATTATATTTACTCGTCCAATCAGGGTACGATGTAGGTTGTCCATTCTCTTAAGTGATTTTTTCATTTCAACTGCGCATGGTTCGAGATTTTCTTTAACTATCTCATCAATCTCAGCGTTAATCACAACTCCGAAATATGTTGTTTTTTTAACAACTCTTTTATCAGTACTTGGGGCAAAACTGTTCACAACTATTTGTGTTTTATCCCTATTCAGGGCATAGCCAGATATAGAACCAAATCTTTGGGCCTCGATTTTAATTGCATTCATAGCCATGTCAGGTTGTGTAGTGATTAACACAACATCGTCAGCATAAGCTAAAACATTTTCTACGGGGCCAGTATCAAATAGAGGGGGAATATTCGGTGCATGTTCCAGATGTTTCAGGAAGGGGTCGATATAGATGGCAAACAGTAACGGTGAACAGGGGCACCCCTGCCTTGTGCCTCTGGTTATTTTAAATACCTCCGTTAGACCCCCATTCACTAGCACTCTTGCCTCTGGATCTTTATACAGGGCTTTTACTGCTCGAATAAACTGCTCGCCAATTCCTTTCCAAGACATAGTGGCCCACAAGAATTGCCAGGAGACCCTATCGAACGCCTTCCTGGCATCCAAAAAAATAGCGGCCATAGGGTCTCCTGCTACTTGTTTCACATCAAAGAGTGTAATGATTTTCCGGACATGCTCAATAGTGCTTCTACCGGGGACAAACCCGTGTTGCTTCTGTGAAACAATCCTGTGGATCACCAATGCCAGGCGAGAGGCCAACACTTTAGAGTAAATCTTCGCATCCCCATTAATAAGGGTGATTGGCCGGTAGGACCCTAGCTCATCCATAGGTTTATTTTATTTTTTAGGGAAAATTACGATCTTTGCCATCCCCCAGGAGGCAGGTGGATCCGCCCCCTCTATTATTTGTACAAACAAAGCCATCATAGCATCCCTTAACTGCTCATAGAAGACCTTGTAAAATTCGGTAGGGATCAGATCTGGCCCCGTCGCTTTACCCTTTGGTAGATCAGCAAGAGCTTTTACAATTTCCTCCCATTCTAACGGTCGATCTAACTGATCCCTTTCTTCTCCTGTCAAGAGAGCCTCCGCGGGGGAAGTTAAATATTGCTCTATCTGTTCTTCCCTAAGTGCGCCCCCCTCCTGATTTTCTGTATAAAGGGTCCGATAAAAGGCACAAAATGCAGTTCGGATTTCCCCAACATTCGTTCTCAATCCCTCAACAGGATCTTTAATTACCTTTATTTCATTCCGGGTAGCTTCCTGCCTTGTTCTTACTGCAAGGAAATGCCCCACCCTTTCACTGCATTCATACATCTCTTCACGGTAGGTTGTAGCCTTATCCACAGCTTTTTTTTAGTAATTTCTCCCCTATTAAATTTTTACTTTTTGCCACCCCTAGACTGGCAGTTTCTATATCTCCCTTCTGTTGTATGACCTTAACTAAATTACATTCGGCTTGCATCAACCCGTTTTGCAATTTCTGCAATTCAACTTTCTCGATTTTATTTTTCCTCCATGCAAATTGGATTGTTTCCCCTCGTACCCCAGCTTTTAATGTATCCCATACTATGTTCAGGGCGGCCGACCCAAGATTCCTTTCCAGAAACTCCGGAATCCACTTCCTCATATGCTCTAGGTAGATCTCATCCACCAATAACGCTCTTTCAAACTGTCAGGCTCCTCCTTCCAGAATCCTCGGAGTGGTGTTGATGCTCTATGGGGGCCCACCTCTCGACAATCCCAAGTCTGGAGAGTAATAGTCACAGACTGTTGGGAATATCAAGCGGGGGAAGGAAAGGGTAGGAACAGCTGGGAGGGAGATCTGAGGAGGACACAAGAACGCAAATCAGAAAATATACTCCTTTCCGTCTAAGCTGTAGTAAATAAACAACACCCCTATCCCTTAATTTGATTAAGTCTCACACACCCTACCTGAAATAATAAAGATGTGAGTGAGCGATGCCAGAAGAGAGCAGGGTGGTTGCGAATTCCTCAACCTGAAGCTAATGAAACAAAAAGAAAAGAGAACAAACTGGTGTACACAAATTCAGTCTCGTGGCATATTGTGTTAAAGCAGGCTGAGGAAACCCATGTAACACCTACCAATAACAACCTGAAGTTTGGGCCAATATTGCACAATACTTGAGAACTGCACCCCCTTTCATGTACACTCTCTCTTCTGGGAAATATAAGAACAAAGAACAGCCAATGTTGAGATCGAAAATGGAGGGCTAAGAATACAATAACAGTCTTGCACAATGCCCAAAAGAAGAAAACCCAGGTAAGTTGATGATTCACCACGTCCTAGGCTTAAAGGAAATGAACTACTAGGTACAAGCCTGTCCCAGTAATAGTAACAAACAAAGGATACTCAGAAGTGTCTAGGCGTGTACATCATAGTTAATTGAGAATGAGGTCAAATAGAAACGCCTCAATTGAATATTCCCTGCATGAAACCGGGTTGGTTTCCGCCAACAGGGAATATATTTAGAGGGCTGATAATGCCCCAGGGTCTGTAAATCCTCCTCTGCAAGAGACCGCTAATGCCAATCTCGTCCAACAGAGGAGGAGCTCCAGGAAGAGTGACAAGGAAAGGAGCCCTCTTCCTCTCACTCGGATATCGCGGTACAGATGGCCGTGCCGTCGCACTCTTACCGCTACTTTGGAGAAGTCTGAAATCACTGCAACCATCAGAGTAATCGGCAGCGTCTCTGTTCGTCCGCCGCCCTTTACCCTGCCTCTGACATCACATCGTGTACGTGCAACGTGACGCCGCTTTGCATGCCGGGAATTGTAGTTCTGGCACACCCCGTACTCCCTGGTTCACGCAATAGAGTCAGCCAGCGTGTAACCGGAACCTAGATCTTGACACAAACGTCCATGATGAACATGGTTTTGCCTTATCCCCCCAGCCCTGTATCTCCAGCACTAGTGGGCTGTGATCTGAAAGATATCTAGGTGCTTTTTCGATTGTACTCTTCTGTCTGATTGCATATGAAACAAAAAAATAGTCCAATCTCACATGTTTCCTATGGGGCGCGGAATAATATGTATACCCATGGTCTTGCGGTCTTAATTCTCCCCAGACATCACACAGCCCATGCTCCTGACACATATTGCATAAAGCCTGATAGACTTTAGGCTTTTTGCCAGTGTATGATTCCCCCAATTTCCAGTCACTATAGAGATTAATATTAAAATCACTGCACACCACTACAGGTAGTTCCCAGTGCGCCAATTCATTTGAGACCCACCCCAGTAAGGCTGGGTCATCAATGTTGCTCCCGTATAGGGAGCATAACGTAAATTTGGGAAGGTCGGGGGCGCTACAACTGGCTATGACCCACCGCCCAGCTGTGTCTGCCTTTACTGTTGAGAACTGGATATTTTTATTTCGGACTAAGATTGCAACCCCCCGATTACGTGCGCCCTGCGACGTTGCTCCTACAACACTATACCCCAAATGTTTTAACAAATCTTTTTGACTGCCTTCCACATGGGTCTCTTGGAGACAAACAATATCAGCTTGTAATAATCTCAACCCTTGAGAAACCATTTGCCTTTTCTTACTATCATTCAACCCACAGATATTTAATGATCCAATCCTTAACTTATTCATGTATATATATTAATGTTAAGACCATACAAGACCGTACAGTAGGAACTTGTTTGTTTAATTTTCTCCCTAACGGTGTCCTCGTGTGTCCTCCCTAACCCAAGTGCCCATCCCCCATCAGTCATGTCCACCCCTTCCCTCCCCCCCTCCCTCCCCCCGTCTCCCCCCCATCCCCAGGCACCCCTCCGCCCCCAAAAACCTAGGCAATCAGGCAAAGCCTGAATGATGTGCGTTTGATGAACTGCCCCGCCATCCCCCCTGTGTTAGAAATACAAAACCAAAAAAAAATCAAGCAGCTTTTCATCTCTCCTTTCAGCCATAGCCTCAGAAACCTACTGGCCTCCCGTCTTCATACTCTCCACACCTTTACCTGGCTTAATAATCTCATTTAGATACCCCTGGGCCAAAATTTCTGTAGCAAACACTCGAGTGGTACCCCTGTATTTTACTTTGAGTCTGGCCGGGTTCTGTATGAACACCTCAGCCCCTGCTTTCTGAAAAGGTGTTATCAGTTGCCTGAGCCTCCACCGTCGTTCCACCATCGCATGGGCGAAGTCCGGTTTAGTGAAGAAGAAGACCCCATCATGCGTCTTTGGGGAATTAGGTCGAGCTTGATCATACACCAATTGACGCAGTAAGAAGTTGCCAAAAAACACTAAAAAGGCCCTTGGTCGATCTTGGGGCTGCTTCCTCATCATTAGGGGTACTCGGTGGGCTCTTTGTATCTCATTGTTCCAGTCCAATTGGACTTGATCCGGAAAAGTATTCTTCAGCAAGTTCACGATATATAGTCTCGGGTTGCTGCCCTCCACCCCCTCTGGGACCCCCAAAAATCGCAGGTTGTTTCTCCGCTGTCTATTTTCTTGCTCCTCGAGCTTGAGCATGACATCGGGCAAAGTTCCATTCTGTCCTGCGTTCTGTTCCTTTAGTACCTCAACTTCCCCTTCGAGAGCCTCCATCCGTGTTTCCACCATTGTCAGCTTTTCCGCAAAGTCCCCACATGTTTTATTTATTTTCCTGATTCCGGCTTGTACTTTTTTATTGGCAATTCTGGCCCTGCGGCCATCCGCCCTTACTTCCTCCTGCATCTGCTGAATTGAACTTAGTATTGTAGATAGTGAAGGCTCAGCCATCTCGTTTGCACCCTCCATCACCTCTTCGGCCTGAAATGTTCGCGTATCTGAATAGTCCCACTTGAGTTGTCTCCCCACTTGCCATTTCTGGCCTTCTTTCCTTCTATGACCTCCTGAGCTCTTTTTCCTCTGAGTTGCTTGTAGGTGGTCCCCTGATGCGGAGTCATCTGTTTCCAGGCCCCCTTCGCTACTATTCGAGGAAATGTCATCTTTTCCGGAGGGATCGGATTCGTCAGTGAGAGAGAAGAATTTATCCCCTATCCCATCGGGCGAAGATTCCTCTCTGTTCTGGTGCCCCACTCTCGCCGCACCTCTTTTTCCCAAATTTTCTTTCACGCCCTGATCACTTGCAGGCTTTTGCGGCAGCATTTCACTCTTTGGGGTGGCTATTTTGTCTTCATTTTTATTTGTTAAATTTATGCCATCTTGGTGGTCATTAACTCTCTCTGCATTGCCGGCAGCACTTGCACCCTCCTCTGGGCCGAGGGGCGGAATCTCCAAGGATAGATTGATTCCTATCAGGCCTGTTTCTTCTGTGCTCACCTCCCCACAGTGCACGCTCTCTGCCCCAGATATTGACTCAGTCCGCTCCTTACTTGTAATCTCTGGTGCAGGCCGATTACCAAACATCGCGGTGAGAGTGGGCTGCGCCGGGTCATCCTCCGCCCGCCGACCTGGTTTCCCCAGTATTTTCTTCATTCCTTGATCTTTCTTGACTCCTCTACCCATCACGGTCCGTTGCTTGGTTTCGCCGGTGCTCCCGCTCCTGTTTACCTCATTCGTGCTAGGTAATGCCGCAGGTGCCGCGGGTGCTGGACCGCCCCCAGTAGAGCCACCGACTCCCACGCGAGCCTTTACAGCTTTCCCACTCCTTGCGGCCATAATCCGTGAAGCTTTCCTCTGCGTCCGTCGAGATAGCCCAGCTCTTTCGCGGCACACACACGTCACTGTTAGCCGCAGATCAATCGCGAGCAGCCGGAGAAGGACGTCCACTGTCTCACACGCTGACTCCAACCTTCGGGTGACCAGTCCAACCAGCCGCTGACCGATACACCAATCCATTCAGGGAGGGGAGCGGAGCAGCTAACCACACGCCATCTTGCCCTCGCCGCCTCATTTAATGAATTTTCCAATCTTCCAAGTATTGTTGCGTACTTTTATGACATTCTCAATGTGATAAGAAATGTCTGACTGAACAAGCTTTACAATACACCACATTAACAGCATTACCATGAGATTATGAGAATGCTTTTTCCTAAAAAATAAAAGTTATAAATTGTGAGCATTGATCAGGGGTGGGTGTAACCCGCATAATTTGCTGAAGCGCAATTACGTCAAATCGAAATAACAAAGATTACGTGGAATTACGCGAGGAGCGTAACCCAGCATTTAGCGCCAATTTCTTAGCATAAGATACACCCTTGTGTACAAAATAGACCACAGTATGCATTTTGCACTAAGACAATAATGCTAAATGCAATAAAACATGAACAGCAGCAGCTGCTCACACTCACTAAGGGGCTCATTACGATGGCGGAACGATCGCCACTGCCGGGCCCGGCGGTGGCGATCGTTCCGCCATCGTAAGGAGATTTACCCACCGCCATATTAGGATGGCAGTGGGTATCGCGGCGGATGCAAAGTCCGTCCGCCGCTTTTCCGCCGGTGGCAATCATTACGATTGCCTGCCTGGCGGAGCTGGGCCACTAATATGGTGGCGGTGCCTAGCAGGCACCGTCCGCCATATTAGGATGTGGGTGTTGGAGAGGCCTTTCCATGGCGGCATCGAAAGCTGGCGGGATTGGCTTTGGGGGCCGATTGCGGGCCCCCTCTGTGGGGGGTGCACTGGCGGGGTCAGTTCCATGCACCAAGTGGCAGGCACCGTGTGGTGCCTGCCACGCGGTGCAGGGAAATGCGGTGCGAGCACTTTCAACATTGCGGACGGTGCTGCAGCCAGCAGCACCGCCCGCAATGTTGAAAGCCCAAGATGCGCCCGCCAGTATGGCGGGCGCATTCTAATTGCAGTGGTGGGACCGCCGCATGTCTGGCGGGTGGTCCCAATCACTGCTTCGGTGGCGGGCGGACCAAGTCCGCCCGCCATCGTAATCCGCCCATAAGTTTGTTGTTTCTGTGCTCCTGCACTAGGATTTTTGTGTTAAATTACTTATAAATTTACAAACGGGAGTTATCGAATAATTTTCAGTAGTTTCGCATCAGAAGAGTAACAAGAAAATTAGTGAAATTACTCAGATTACTTTGGCGTTATTCAATTTTGGCCCAGACCTAGCTTTGATGGCCTTCCTGTTCAATAATGCTAATATATGTTGGCTAGAAACTGCTAGCAGGGTACATGTTGCTTTTTAAAATTTGTATGGGATTCAACCTCTGTTAGCAATATAAGGGTCCACCCATTATTTTTGATTAATTATTACTTTTTCTAAGCTCTTTTTGCCTTAACACTTCAAATATTCATATCTCCAGTACCTCTTATCCAATTTTGATCATTTTGGTGTTTTTTTGCTCATTAAATATTTCTGTATTTTTCAGAATTATTTTTGGATCCTCCAACCAAGAGGGACTTAAACACCTGAAATCTTCCCATCAAGCAAACACACTCCAGGCCCTGAACTCAAGTACATCTGACTGCAGGGGATGGAAATGGAAACCAGATGCTAGTGTTGTTTCATCTGGGAGGAATGTGTAGGCAGGACTTTCCCTACTTGACCTTAACTCCATGAATTCATGACTCCAGGGAGCTGCTTCAGAAGTTGCTGAGTAGGGAATGGGAAGCTGGTGTTCCTCTGTTATTCTCACAAAAATAAACTAAATAACATGGAATTAGTGCAGGTTGTTAGAGCTTCAAAACCTCGGAAACAGCCTACATCTGCCCAATATTTTCCATGATCGGGGATACAGGTTGAATATGTCATCTGGTGATGAAGATAGTCAAAGTTGGGCGTTCTAACAACTTTACACTCCTATCAACCGCCTAGGACCTCAAAACCTTGGTCCATATAATTGCTGTTTAGTCTAGAACAAGGGAATGAGGTGGTACATTTTAGACTGCTAGGGATGTTCCCACTTGTGGTAAATGTACAAGTTCAAATCTGGCACCATGTTTGATAGCTAGTTCATATCACAATCGTGCCACATTAATCTAGTGATTAATATCCTCCCTGTCCCTCCTTATCTACTCTTCTATTGGGCTGGTGTCCTTATCACTACTATAGAATTAAGAATGAAGAAATATTGCAATTGGTTGTTCCTCAGTTTCTGTATCGTTGTTTCCGCCCACCAAGTCAGCATGGAGTTTAGCTCTATGCATCCTTTTAAATATTCCTAGATGTCTTTTGACGTCTTCTATCACCACAGGTTGGCCGGCTCCAGGTTCAAAACAGATTACTTTACAAATTGTTAGACGTTTTACTGTTTTTCAGATGCAGTTCATCACCCCACATACCTGCAATATCCTTCTCTGTTTACTCACCGGATATCACCGACCCCTTTCCCAAAATGATCCTCTACCAGGCTCCGCCCCTGTCCCAAACATACTCTTTCTTTGCTGCACTTCATGTAGCTTGCTTCTCATTGACCTGAAGGGGCAAACATCCCAGCCTTCTTCTAAATATGCCTCACAACTTTTCATCTTGGTGCCCCCTTTAATACCAATGACCCAAAAACTCTCTCAGCAACTGGTTATTCCAATATAGCTGTTTCATTTACTTGTGCTCATCTTTCACCATAACTGGTGGATACAATCACTCTATGTGTTCCTTTCCTACTTGTGTGCGTGTGTGTGTGTGTCTGTCCATTGTGAAATGCTTCTTGTCCAAGACCCTGCTGCTGTAAACCAATACCAAACAAGTGCATGAATAAAAATATGGTTATGGCGACTCACAAAATCAACAGAGCTTTGACCCTCACTATTTGCAGACACTGGAACATTCTGCAGCACACATAGAAAGAGCAAAAAGCCATTAATGATTGTTTATGTGCAGAAAGGTGTTCCTTCCTGCAAATATACAATCATTGAATAGTGACGATTTGCTACTTCTATGTGTGCTGGACAATGCAGCACACATAGAAGTAACAAATAGCGATTATGGATTGTTTATGTGCAGGAAGGCATGTCTTCCTGCACATAAACAATCATTCCCGGCAACACAGGCACTATGGTGCAAGGGCATCTGCGTTGGCACTAGGTAGCTAAATTTAGCTCCAGTGCTAAGGAATAGGCACCATATTGTAGTAAATATGGAGCACACCTGCATCTTGAAAATGTTGGAGCACTGCGCTGCCAAATTTGGCGCAGTTCCCCGCTCCAACATTTTGTAGTAAATATGCACCTCTGTTCGCCCAGCTTGGAATAGGGGTCTGTGCATGCCCATGCTCGTGGCGTACCCTGTTAGCCTCACTAAGACTGTTTCAATTATCAGTGGTGCAAGGACCTACCAGAGGCACCTGTGATCTTCAGCTCCCTGATGCTGAGCCCAGTATCAACACCAGGCAGCCCATAGTATTGCAAGATGTACTCTCTCCTCAAAGTGTTTATATCCCACCATTTGTATTCGACATTATTGAACTGCTGCTCTGACCTCCTTTTAAATGACTATGGGGCATATTATCAACGGCCAGCGATAATTATCGCTGGCCGTTCTCAGCGTGAGAATAGTTATCGCCGGCTACCGCAGATAATTATCGCCATGCTAGCGCTGTATTAACAACGCATAGCGCAATGGCGATAATTATTCCTGCGATAGCTTGTTTTCCATGGAACATCGCTGGTTTTCCAGCGATGTTTCATGGAAAACGGCGATACCTTGCTGATACTGACCCTGTGGTCGTATCAGCATAATCCACCTCCAATATAAAGTATAGGTAAGTCAGCATTTTTGCAGACGTTAGTTTTAAGCGAAAACCGCGGTTTTCGCTAAAACTAACGTCTGCAAAAATGCCTGAGCCTCCTTGTAAATATCGCGATGTGCACATCAGCGATATTTACAAGGTTGTTCTGCCCAGTGACGCTCACTTTGCATCTCATTAGAGATGCAGAGGAGAAGCGTCGGGTAAAGGGGTGCTAACATGCGCTAATGCATGTTATCACCCTCTTGTTAATAGGGCGAAAACATTATCTCCGCTTTTTTGGCTTTTAAAGCTCTAATGAGATGCAAAGTGGGCGTCACTGGGCAGAACAACCTTGTAAATATCGCTGATGTGCACATCGCGATATTTACAAGGAGGCCCAGGCATTTTTGCAGACGTTAGTTTTTGGCGAAAACCGCGGTTTTCGCCAAAAACTAACGTCTGCAAAAATGCTGACTTACCTATACTTTATATTGGAGGTGGATTATGCTGATACGACCACAGGGTCGTATCAGCAAGGTTATCGCCGTTTTCCATGAAACATCGCTGGAAAACCAGCGATGTTCCATGGAAAACAAGCTATCGCAGGAATAATTATCGCCATTGCGCTATGCGTTGTTAATACAGCGCTAGCATGGCGATAATTATCTGCGGTAGCCGGCGATAACTATTCTCACGCTGAGAACGGCCAGCGATAATTATCGCTGGCTGTTGATAATATGCCCCTATGTTTTTTAGGCTTTTTGAGATGGGAGATACCTTTATTTCGAAAATAAACATTATGGTGACCCTGACCTTGGACTAGAGGACAATACTTTTCTTAGGTTGGGCAAAAAGCCTCTAGAAGTCCACCAACGCTGAACAAATGAGGATGGAAAATGGACCTGCTAAGCTCCCTCCATTGGTGAACAGTGTCCACAGTGTTTTTAAGATGCTTCAAGAGGATAAACATATTCTAACTACATATTATGCCCAAAAAATGTATCAATATACATCACACTTCCGGCAGTTGTAGGATAAAAAAAACAGAGGCAACACTTGTGGCCATGTCATGCAGTGCAGCGCAGCAAGTCAGCTTGCTGCACTTCACTGAGGGATAGGGAAATAGCAGAATGAGCTGTGTTTAAGTCAATGCGGTGCATTCCTGCTGTTTTCCCTGCACTGATGCCCTTTTGACTGCCTTGCGCCAACGCATGGTGCGAGGGTCCCTGCATTGTAAGGAGAATTGTCATTGTGGAGGAAGGGCCACCTTCCTGCACACAAACAATCCCCTGAGGCAGAATGCAGCACACATAGAAAGAGGAAAAAACGAGTAGAAATAAACATATTTCTCCTCAATATGCGACAACAAGGGAGGCATAGGTTTTCGGCACATTCCCAGGTCTACCACTTCTGGTAAATCTGGGAATGCATTAAACTCCCTGGTCGGATGCGTGAGAACACCCACGATACACCCATGGAAATGTCTCCCTTCTGCAGATTAATGCAGCGCAGGGTGGCCTTGCGTGGCTTCATAAAGCTCATTTTTAATTTGCGTCGCTCTTGCACCACATTGCGTGGCGGAGGAGCAACATAAAGGGGCTCATAAATATGCCTCTATGTATTTTGTACAGCATTTACTAAAACAGGCACTCATTTCTGGGGCGGCGCTGTTGGGATTTATCTCCTTGGGCAATTTACTGGATCAAAGACAAATGTCGACCCCTGAATGCTGAATCTATTCCACAGACGAGAATGACCACTGAGCAACTTAGCATCTTTCACACAACGACAGAAATGAACATTACCATATTCCCCCAAAATATTTTTGCATTAGGTGAAAAAGGAAAAGTCTAAAAGAAAGCCCATGGGCTGCCATGTCTGGAAGGCAAAACACACAAGATGATGGACGGAATGCTGCACATTGGCAAACATTCACCCCCAGTCACAGATCTGGGTTTAATCCATCGTTATTTTGCTTCACCACGCCACCCCAGTTCAGACATAGCCATATGCAAATCAGTCTTGACCCTGTGCCTCATGGGAACAGTCCAGACCGAACTGCCAAGCCATGTCTTCCCTGGACCGGAATCAAGCATCCTAGGACCGGTTTCAGGCTATCAGCCTTCATCAGCCAGGATAGCTTGACTCCAGTGGCGTAGTGAGCACGGGACCCACGTCTGGGCATACCCTTCACACTTAGGGCGAAATGCAAAACACACAAGATGATGGACGGAATGCTGCACATTGGCAAACATTCACCCCCAGTCACAGATCTGGGTTTAATCCATCGTTATTTTGCTTCACCACGCCACCGCAGTTCAGACATAGCCATATGCAAATCAGTCTTGACCCTGTGCCTCATGGGAACAGTCCAGACCGAACTGCCAAGCCATGTCTTCCCTGGACCGGAATCAAGCATCCTAGGACCGGTTTCAGGCTATCAGCCTTCATCAGCCAGGATAGCTTGACTCCAGTGGCGTAGTGAGCACAGGACCCACGTCTGGGCATACCCTTCTCACTTAGGGCGAAATGCAAAACACACAAGATGATGGACGGAATGCTGCACATTGGCAAACATTCACCCCCAGTCACAGATCTGGGTTTAATCCATCGTTATTTTGCTTCACCACGCCACCCCAGTTCAGACATAGCCATATGCAAATCAGTCTTGACCCTGTGCCTCATGGGAACAGTCCAGACCGAACTGCCAAGCCATGTCTTCCCTGGACCGGAATCAAGCATCCTAGGACCGGTTTCAGGCTATCAGCCTTCATCAGCCAGGATAGCTTGACTCCAGTGGCGTAGTGAGCACGGGACCCACGTCTGGACATACCCTTCCCACTTAGGGTGAAATGCAAAACACACAAGATGATGGACGGAATGCTGCACATTGGCAAACATTCACCCCCAGTCACAGATCTGGGTTTAATCCATCGTTATTTTGCTTCACCACGCCACCCCAGTTCAGACATAGCCATATGCAAATCAGTCTTGACCCTGTGCCTCTTGGGAACAGTCCAGACCGAACTGCCAAGCCATGTCTTCCCTGGACCGGAATCAAGCATCCTAGGACCGGTTTCAGGCTATCAGCCTTCATCAGCCAGGATAGCTTGACTCCAGTGGCGTAGTGAGCACGGGACCCACGTCTGGGCATACCCTTCCCACTTAGGGCGAAATGCAAAACACACAAGATGATGGACGGAATGCTGCACATTGGCAAACATTCACCCCCAGTCACAGATCTGGGTTTAATCCATCGTTATTTTGCTTCACCACGCCACCCCAGTTCAGACATAGCCATATGCAAATCAGTCTTGACCCTGTGCCTCATGGGAACAGTCCAGACCGAACTGCCAAGCCATGTCTTCCCTGGACCGGAATCAAGCATCCTAGGACCGGTTTCAGGCTATCAGCCTTCATCAGCCAGGATAGTTTGACTCCAGTGGCGTAGTGAGCACGGGACCCCGTCTGGGCATACCCTTCCCACTTAGGGCGAAATGCAAAACACACAAGATGATGGACGGAATGCTGCACATTGGCAAACATTCACCCCCAGTCACAGATCTGGGTTTAATCCATCGTTATTTTGCTTCACCACGCCACCCCAGTTCAGACATAGCCATATGCAAATCAGTCTTGACCCTGTGCCTCATGGGAACAGTCCAGACCGAACTGCCAAGCCATGTCTTCCCTGGACTGGAATCAAGCATCCTAGGACCGGTTTCAGGCTATCAGCCTTCATCAGCCAGGATAGCTTGACTCCAGTGGCGTAGTGAGCTGTCTGGAAGAACATCCAGTCACAGCTCAGACGCGTTCTTCATTTCTTCCCCTTCAGAAAGAAGTTAAAAACGCATTCATCAAGGAGCATCTTGTCCGCCATCTTTAAGGAAGCGTTCAGCCCATCTTTTCTCACCAGTTGGCTTTGAAGAGAATTCTCCCCACATTATGTGCACGTTATTGAATCATTCCTCATCCTCACCACATATGAATGTATATGTCAGGGGTATTGGAGATTATCTCATACACAACTTGTTACTTGACCCGGATCATGTCACAAAGTACAACCCGGATCCCAACCTTATCCCCTCAACAACCTCCTATAAACTGTTAATTGGGTAGATATGGGCATGGAGTGAAAACTGTAAAGATGGATCATAGGTAAATGCCTACTTTCTGTTCCTGCCATTGCCTTCATGACGACGGAGAACGGAGGTCGCAAGGTAAGTGCCAGGGAAGGGAAGTGCCAGTGGTTCCAAAAGGCAAAACTGGAGTAACATTTGGTACCCCTGGCTAACCCTCATGAATTCCATGATACTGTGTACATGCTCTGTTGCTCCTTTGCTAAGTTTGGAAAATAGATCCCCATCCATCCATCCATCCATCCATCCATCCAAGCATCCATACATAGACAATAGAGAGGTGCGTGAGCCTTGCACTTTTGCAACCTTCCACATGATAGACCACGGCCCGCCCTTCCTAACTCGGCTTTAGAAAATGCTGATGAGCTGGAATCAAAGCCAATGGATACATTTTAAATTAAGGCAATGGATACATTTTAAATAATGGATAACAGGTTGAAAAGCCATTGAGAATATTTATAGGAAGGGCACAGGTCTCGGGCAGCAGGAGGTATTTGGCGGATGGACACAACACAGGAAGCTTCTAAACATATGTAGAAATGCGAAAAGATCAGTAAATCAATAAGGTACAGAATGCATGGAGTTCTGAGCCACACAGCACATTCCATAAGAGGGATAGGGAGCCAGCAATGCCCAAAGGGGCTCAATTAAATATGCAACACGCAGCACAAGATAAAAAAAATGGACATTATTCCAATGCAATTTCACAGACCTAATCAGTTCAGTTAAAGAGCAGACCATTCCAGGAGGCCGTTTTGCATCCGTAATCAGAGGGCTCCAAATGTTTCGGAAATCCATTGTCCAGCAAAAATATTTTTAAAAATTTGCTTTTTAGCAGATGACGCCTTACCGAACGGGAATCATTGGAAGGTGCAGAGTCAACAAAACTGTATAATTTAATGAGAGCCACATAAGGTTCCAGCCTGGAGATGATCAGTATAGCCAGGGACTTTTCTAGTTCTTTTTACTTATGGCCTGATTACGAGTCTGGCGGTCCGAGGACCGCCAGACTCATGCTGGCAGGGCGGTGGCGGTTCAGCCACCGCCGCACTGGTGGTCCGACCGACCAATTAAGACCTCGGTGGTCGGACCGCCATTGCGCCACTGCAGCTGCAGGGAACCGTGTTCCCTGGCGGCCTGAGGGCTCCAATATGCTTGGTGGTGCCCTGAGGCACTGCCAAGCATATTACGACTTTCCTCACTGCCAGCGTTGTCATGGAGATTCTTCCTCCATGTAACTGCTGGTGGTGCGGAAAGAAAGGGGGGTCCTACAGGGTCCCCTCTTGCCCTGGTGCATGGAGGTGCTTGCAGGGGGGCACATGTTGTGCCCCCTGTAGTTTTTCACCCCCAGTTCCTGCACAGGAAGGAATGCACGACATAGTGCATTCCTTCCCGTGCAGGAACGTGCACTGGCAGTCTCGCAACGGTGCTGTTTAATGCTCACAATGAGCCTTTAAACAGCACTGCCACAGGACCACCACGCCGCCCACCCGCCAGACCACAAAATTACTTGTAATCTGGCTAATCTGTCGGGCGGGCGGCAGCAACTCTTGGCGATGCCGGGGTGTGGCAGTGGTATGCCGCTCACTCCGCACCGCCAAATGTCGTAATCAGGCCCTTAGTGTAAAAGAAAGAACTGTTTAGCAATCACAATTGACTCCTAGATACCAACCAATTGATTATTTTGTGTGGAGATAATTGTGTATCAGGGAATGAACATGAATGAATAAAAGCTGGATAATGCTAAACGGGAGCAAAACAGAGATTACCTGGATAGGTTCCTAAATGAAGGGCAAGTCTTCTCTGCAGAATTTTCCTGTAAGCGATTTTACCAAACTGTGACTTCTATAACACATGTTAAACATAAGTGATTTATAGTAGATGAAAGGCTGCCCTAGTACAACAGATTAATAATGTAGAAAAAACTACTTGTATCATTTAGCCCAACACAGGAAAATGTTTGCTCATATTCCTATAAAAATCAGACCACGTTCCAATAATTTCTCACCTGGACTATGGCTATTGCCTTTCTTTGAGTAAACCAAAAAAGCTTATCAGTCAGCAGCAAGGACTCCAGAACATGGGAATTCAATTGACATTTACATTGAGTAAATCAGATCGTATTACAGGGGCTCCCAGAAGGCTGCTCTGGCTACCTGTACAATCCAGGACTCAGTTTAAGGGTTTCAGCATAACTTATACATGTCTTCGCAGTTTGACCCTGAGTTATCGTTCAAGAGGAACTGGTCATTATGCACCACACTGGCACCTTAGATCATAGAAATAAAGTCTAAGCCCTGCTTTCAAATTTGTAGACTTAATTCCAAGGGCAGGAGGTTCTTAGGTACTTAGGGTGTATCCCTTTTGGATAAGCTTGAAGTTGAATTCAGAACCCCACCCCCACTCAGCGCCTTGAGACCCTAACAGGTGAGTAGTCACGCTTTACAAGAAACCTGATTGACTGCTTAAAGTCAAATTGAAATATTTTCTCCTTAGCACCAGGTAACCAATCAAACCAGCCCAAAAACTAGCGGAACAGATATCATCCTCTGTCATCCCTGCAATACTATGTGAAAACAATTAAAGGACAATTATGGTCCTCTGTGACCTACTGATCCAGCTTGGAACTTAATCTATGAAATTCCGAAGGTGCCCGCAGGATTATCATGGTAATATCATGGCCAATCATTACTTTTCGCAAGCTTGGTCAGAGGGTACAATTTAAATCTGAGCACGCTTTGGGAAGTCTGTATGTGCTCACTCCATTAGCACATTCCATATAAGGGGTTCTTCGGGGAATCTGTAAGAGTAAATGGATTAAGTAACTGTCTATAGCAATGCTCAAAAACAAATCAATTTATTATGAGTACAATCACCATCTTTCTTTAATAACAGCATGTGCCAGAGAACCAGCCTTCTGATGTAGCGAAAATATCCCATTGGCACAATAGGTATGAACCTTTTTTTGTTCTCACTCATGCTAAGTTTCTCAGTAGAAGAATCAGGGCCTGCTACCTCAGGTTTAATCTGTTACTGAAAAGGAGTGCTTCCTGAAAGGGTAATCATTCAAAGTAGAGGACATATGTGAGACTCTACTGTGCCCCTATATAATACTATCTGTGGGATAAAATTCTCCATACCTGTGTGCTCCTTCAGTCACTTGACCTATTCTGCCTCTCATCTGTCATACCTTAGTGCCAATCTTCAGCATTATGCTGTTTTTCTCAGTGCCACTAAAATGGATCCTGGGAACTCATCCAAATCCTGAAACAGGGAATTCAGCGTCATTTGCCAAAAAACAGAGAGGGTCCCGGGTAATACAAAATTTGCGATTGGATCTTCAAGGCCATACAGGACAATAAACTCACCATAATTGGTTGATCTTCATCTGATTTGAAGATGTGGTCCTCATGCAAAAATCCACTCAGGCTGCCACAGCATTTTACAAGTACAGCACTGTGTTAAAAAAACAATGCACCAGGCTTACTGCTCAAGTCTCTAGCACCTTGGTTTAACACAAAAGGATCAACACAAGGGACCTCTCAATAACACAGGATAGGTGTTCTGTCCTCAATTCCCAGCACACTGGTGGTTCCTCCGCCATCAGGCATTTTTGGCCTAGCAATGGATCTATGTCAGCTTCAGGGCATTGGTAAGGTTTGGATGTCAAGTCTAAAGTCCAGAAGTAAGACGTTGTTTGCTTCAGGTCACCCCCGTGACAGAGAAGTCAGCAATCGAGGAAATGTGCTAATCCAATATATTTACAAAACCAGCATCTGTTTTTTCTTGTGATGTCCAGCCAGTCACTATAATGACCTTATAAAGGGTTTGCAAATATTTTGGAAGCTGTAATGGGAATGCATATAAAGTTTGGTACAACTATCTTTAGTTTAGAATTTTGGGTCACTTGATCTCTTGGGTAAAAATTGGACGTTTGTTCAATGAAGGAAGGAACAGCTGCTCTTGGAGATATATGACTACCTGTAAGTGGGATACAGAGCACAAAGTTTCTAAAGAAAAGAAAGTGCGCATCGAATATATATATTCACTTAAAAACAGAGGTTAAAGGGATTCTATAGCTAGGTGAAAATGTCAGTTAAAAGATACCATTTTAAATTAACAAAACCACTAAAATTCACCAGTTATAGTTATCTCAAGTAAGTATAACTCGTGCCTTCAAGTAACTCTAACTCGCGGCCCCACCATGCACAGTCATGTCATCATTGTGATTTCAAATGTTGCTGTCATGTTATTGATGATGTAATAGAAAATGTCACGAGTGATCTAATATGTGACGTTATAAACATTGCATAGTGTGGGCATCAGTAATTGTTTTTGGCACTGGCGGTCCCTCCGGGACCCTCCCCACCATGCCTAGGGGGACAGGATATCTCAACCTTGCATCCTTATATCTTTATTTTACTTTTCTCAGGTCAAGGGACTGAGTCCTGAGTGCTAAGATCGCTGCCACCACATCATTGTTGATGTGGTGCCAGCCAATCAGATCTCATCTTGAGATCTGTCGGTCCTGTGGATCCTCCGTGGCGTGAAGTATACAAAGTTTTTGAGCTTTAATTTCTCAAAACTACTGAACTTATTTACACCAAATCACAAAAAGCGCACTTCCTGTACCAAGATCTAGCTTTCTCTTTCAACCAAATTTGCTGTAAATCCGTTCAGGCGTTAGGGCTGAAGCTGTGTCTAAATTTCCTGTCGAAAAATTAATAGGAAAAATGCGTCGTGACATCCCCATTTTTCTTGGGCTCGCTTGACAGATCACCCTGAACATTTTCCCGGAAGGAGCTGAGGTGCATGCAACTTTTTTGGGAAAGTTTTTGAAGATTTGACAAATTGTGCCACATTGATTTGCAAACCAAAAAATCAATTTTCAATGGAAACATGGCCCTAAATATAACTGTGCAGTGGCGACCGTGGGTAATATATATATATATATATATATATATATATATATATATATATATATATATATATATGAAAGAAAAGGGTTGCCCCCAGGTAGAGTACACTCGCAGCAGTTTAAATCCATGACGAAAGTGCTTTATTGGATTTCATACATCATAAGCGACAGTTGAGAGCCGACGCGTTTCGGGCATTGCGCCCTTCATCAAAGGCATACTGTCACGAAGCGGCCACTACAAACAACATCCCCTCTTTTATGTCCATCACACACAGGTGAGTAAACGGCATGTGCCTGGGATTGTGGGATAGGTAGTCCATGTGGTATCCCTGTGGATTGCCACCATCCATGCAGCCAGATTAAAACCCCGCTGATGAAAAGCCACAAAGTCACCTTCCTTTTGCACAGGATCCCGCTGCTCCGCTTGAAGCCTGCCCAGGTGAGCAAGTCGCGGACCCGATTCCCTTCTTCCGGTGTTGCACTCCTCGACCGGGCCGGCCGAATTATATGAAAGAAAAGGGTTGCCCCCAGGTAGAGTACACTTGCAGCAGGTTAAATCCATGCCGAAAGTGCTTTATTGGATTTCATACATCATAAGCGACAGTTGTGAGCCGACGCGTTTCGGGCATTGCGCCCTTCATCAAAGGCATACTGTCACGAAGCGGCCACTACAAACAACATCCCCTCTTTTATGTCCATCACACACAGGTGAGTAAATGGCATGTGCCTGGGATTGTGGGATATGTAGTCCATGTGGTATCCCTGTGGATTGACGCCATCCATGCAGCCAGATTAAAACCCCGCTGATGAAACCCCACAAAGTCACCTTACTTTTGCACAGGATCCCGCTGCTCTGCTTGAAGCCTGCCCAGGGGAGCAAGTCGCGGACCCAATTCCCTTCTTCCGGTGGTGCACTCCTTGACCGGGCCGGCCGAATTATATGAAAGAAAAGGGTTGCCCCCAGGTAGAGTACACTCGCAGCAGGTTAAATCCATGACGAAAGTGCTTTATTGGATTTCATACATCATAAGCGACAGTTGGGAGCCGACGTGTTTCGGGCATTGCGCCCTTCATCAAAGGCATACTGTCACGAAGCGGCCACTACAAACAATATCCCCTCTTTTATGTCCATCACACACAGGTGTGATGTGATGTTGTTTGTAGTGGCCGCTTCGTGACATTATGCCTTTGATGAAGGGCGCAATGCTCACGTGAGCAAGGCTGCGGACGCAGTCGAAACGCGTAGTGGATTAAACTTTTTTGCATCTCAGTACTTGGTTGTGTGTCTGTTATCCTGAGAGCGCGCCGATTTGGACTTGAAGAAAAGGATTGATTTTGCAAGTACGCTCTGCTGGCGTGTGTGCCACCTTCCATGGGTCACAGCAATCCGGAAGGAGCAGCGACAAAGGGATATATATATATATATATATATATATATATACATATATATATATATATATCAAACATTAATAAATATTAAATATATTAAAGTATAAAATTATTTTTAAAAATTAAATTAGATTTAATATACATTTTAACAAATATAACAAATAAACTTAATTTAAAAAAGTTAAACACACATATATAATAATTTATATATATATTTACTTTAAAACAATTATTAAACTAATCATTTTAATGTATTTTATCATTTTAAAATTAAATACAATTTTATCGAATATATATATATATATATATACAGTTTGCAGTCTATGTCGGATATTCACATTGTGCTCCATGGTGCACTCTGGGCACTGTAGGACCAGAAGACCTCGAAACTGCAGAGGTCGATGTGCAACAGCTGTGGTCATTTTTAACAATTGCCGGTCTATGATTAAGACTCACTGGGAGTCGAAGCGCAGAGAAACTGCTTCTTTCTGAATGCCTATTAAAGCACCTCAAGTTTCGAGTTGTGTTTCAGCATTTCTTCTTGGATATATCCAAAGAAGAAATGCTGAAACACAACTCGGGAAACACAGGTGCTTTTAATAGGCATTCAGAAGGGGGCAGCAGTTTCTCTGACGCGTTTCGACTCCCAGTGAGTCTTAATCATAGACCGGCAATTGTTAAAAAATTACCACAGCTGTTGCACATCGACCTCTGCAGTTTCGAGGTCTTCTGGTCCTACAGTGCCCAGAATGCACCATGGAGCACAATGTGAATATCCGACATAGACTGCAAACTGTGGTAGTAATGTCTGTGCAGTGCGTTCAATGTTGCAGTCACTGATGTAAAAGTACACACTCCATGGCGCGTCATTCTCATTATTGCAGGTGCTGCCACATTGTCTCAATGTCTCTCTCAGTGCCCATGCCCCGAGCCATAGAGAAAAGGAAAACTTTTCTCCTTTCCCTTTCTCGCCGCCACACCTCACCATTTAACTCGGGGAAAATCCTCTTACTTGTTTAACGTGGGGGTAAGCAGGTCAGGCCCACAATCTGCAGCGCAGTGAATCCATAGTCCTCCGAATAATGTGGGCCCCAGACCCTGCAGGGCAGTTTCAGCGGCCGGTACGGAGAGTCCTGTTGCATTCAAATCCAAAGAAGAAATGCTGAAACACAACTCGGGAAACACAGGTGCTTTTAATAGGCATTCAGAAGGGGGCGGCAGTTTCTCTGACGCGTTTCGACTCCCAGTGAGTCTTAATCATAGACCGGCAATTGTTAAAAAATGACCACCGCTGTTGCACATCGACCTCTGCAGTTTCGAGGTCTTCTGGTCCTACAGTGCCCTGAATGCACCATGGAGCACAATGTGAATATCCGACATAGACTGCAAACTGTGGTAGTAATGTCTGTGCAGTGCATTCAATGTTGCAGTCACTGATGTAAAAGTACACACCCCATGGCGCTTCGTTGTCCTTATTGCAGGTACTGCCACATTCTCTCAATGTCTCTCTCAGCGCCCGTGCCCGTTGCCATAGAGAAAAGGAAAACTTTTCTCCTTTCCCTTTCTCGCCTCCACACCTCACCAATAATACCGATAACATAAAATCTATTTTTAAAAAAACATTCTATTATAAATTAAAGCATTAAACTATTTAAAAATCTTTAAACTTAAATTTCCCACTCCAGTCAGTGCAACAGTAGGGAAAGTGTTGGATAGCGGAGTGGTAAAAATTACTATTCCCACTCCTTTGAGTGCAACAGTAGGGAAAGTGTTGGATAGCGGAGGTGTAAAAATTACTATTCCCACTCCAGTGAGTGCAACAGTAGGGAAAGAGTTAGATAGCTGAGGGGTAAAAATTACTATTCCCACTCCAATGAGTGCAACAGTAGGGAAAGTGTTGGATAGCGGAGGGGTAAAAATTACTATTCCCACTCCAGTCAGTGCAACAGTTGGGAAAGTGTTGGATAGCGGAGGGATAAAATGTATTATTCCCACTCCAGTCAGTGCAACAGCAGGGAAAGTGTTGGATTGCGGAGGGGTAAAATCTACTATTCTTACTCCAGTCAGTTCAAAATTAAAAACAAACAAAATATCATCAACAAAATAAAAATATATTTTTTTAAAGTAAATAAAAAAATATATAAATATGTTAAAATAGGGGGGCGCTAGAGGGCGCACTGCGGAATGGCTGCCTTCTAAGACAGCTCCGCCGGTCAGGCGCAATATCTGCTGATAAAGCTTCTTAGGCGGACTCAAAAACGGCCGCGAACGCACAATCCGTGGATCGGAAGGTGCCGGCACCGCAGTGAACAGAGCGAGAGAGCGGCAACATGCAGCAAACGCCGAGAAATTGACAACGACAGCAGGGCGTGAGACGGGACCAGCCGAACACAAGATGGCGGCGCCCTGAGGTGCGAGCGACTTGCGGGAAGAGAGGGCGACATATGAAACTGAGCCATATTCCGGTGTGTGTACGCCCTATGTACCGTGAAACTATGGGTAAGGGCTTGTACTGAACCGCCAAAGCGCATTAGATGCATTCTGTATAGAGTGTGGGACATTTGTTATTGTGAAATACCGGGAGTGATTTCAAAATGGCGGACAGTGATGATGTTGACGACCTTTACTGTGTGAAGCGCAAGCAGTGGGGAGTTTCAACAAACACGACACCCGGGTTGATGTTTAGCCTGCGCCTGGATATGCAATAGTGGCCTGGGAGGCGTAGCCCATGCGGGCGAGGACCGTGTCCCCAACACCTGTGACTGTGCCATGATCCTAGCGCCCACGGCATCGCGCTTATAAATGAAAGGCACGTGGAGGTAAATAGCGACAAGCACTATACGTCAATTGCCACGCAGTAAATAACCCCCAGCAACGCTGTGAATTCCTATACAGACGCCTTACGAGGTGGTGAATGGGGCGTGGGCTGCTGATGCCTGATCACGAAGAGGGCAAGAGAGTGGAATGTGCTGCCTGAACACTGAACACCCCGGAGGCCCCTGTTTCAGTGCGCCGCGCTACGTGTGCATGTTGTATTACTGATTGCAGCGAGGGACAGGCAGGAGAGGGTCACACTGTCGGAGAGCCTGCAGGCCTGACTGTCTCGCCAGGTGATATCGTGCTGGGGTTTGGAGGACCGACACCGAAGTGGCGCGTCACTAACGACTATGCACCGCTTCTGCTGAAGGTGAGACGTGTGTTGCGCTGTGCTGTGGCGGTGCACTAGCGGAAGGGAGGCTAAGGAGACGAGGCGCCCGTTTCTCTGTGAAGAGGTGCGTTGCGCGACGCTGCACAGGCACCAAGACAGTTGGTGATACTTTCCCTCCAAAATTGCTAGGCCCAAAAACGCAGCAATGGGGAAGCCAGACAAGCAACAACCCAAAATATCATTTGACACCAGACGACACACAAAGGGTGCGACGGCTCATTCAGACACCGAACTTGATACCGACAACGCAACTCGGACTGGCATGGAAGGTGTCCTACAGGCAATCCAACAAAGTCTACAGGACATTAATGGGAAATTAGACACCATCACCCAACGGGTCGACAATATGGCGGCTAAGCTGGACAAGCACGGAGAGCGTCTGGTCGAGGCCGAAAATCGCATCACGGCAGTGGAGATTGAGTCACATGGCACGACACAACAATGCACTGAGATGGAGAAACTACTGGAAGTCATCAAAAATAAGGCGGAGGATTTAGAAGCGCGATCTCGACGCAACAACATCAGAATAGCGGGAGTTCCGGAGTCCACAAACACAGGACGGATGGAAACGTACGTGGAGGAAATGCTACGAGGCATCTTTGGCGCGGAACATTTCTCAGCGGTATTTTTAATAGAACGTGCGCACAGATCGATGGCCCCGAGACCAAAGCCGGGCGCCACTCCGAGACCTATCGTTGCCCGTGTCCTCAATTATAGAGATCGTGATGTCGTTTTGAGGCTAGCCCGCGAGAAACAGCAGATCAACTACCAGGGCAATGCATTGGAGTTCTACCCAGACTTCACTTTGACGGTCCAGCTAGCACGAAAAGAGTTCAACCCAGCGAAAAAGAAATTGCGAGAATTAGGAATAGAGTATGCTATGCTCTATCCAGCCAGGCTGAGAGTAACACATGAAGGCCAATCCACGCTTCTACTGTCACCGAAAGCAGCACAGGATTATCTCAAAAAAATCAACAGTAAACGTAAGGAACGTAAACGAGCGGAGCAAACCCAAGACTCGGAATAAGAAATCATGGAAAGAACGGAAATCCTCGGCAATCGGACACTATAAGCTGATGCAACACATGGAAGTAATGGGATAACAGATGGAACTGTTGGCACACCGGTGCAGCTGCGTCGGCACAGGCTGGAGATGCCGCCCGGAGCCTACTGCAGGGACCTAAGGACAGACATTTTTTTCTACCAAAACTGAGATGCCCTGGGACCCGGGGGGGATGTGGGGCCCTATGGCTAGCCAGTACACTTGGGATCACGTAAAGGAGCGCCGCCTGCCCCGGCTGGGAGCAGGTATAACTCATATATGTATGCTGGCCTTGGCAGGAATGAGGGATGCCGAATGCTAGATTATATAGACTACCGGATTGACCCTGTAGCCCTACAATTACCAGACAGGAATGTAGCTATGGATAGGGAGCAGAGGGAGAATATTGCAGATTAAGCTATTATGTTGGTACTAAGCACACAGAGGTAGAAACTATAGTAATGATACCGATCTGTGCCTGCAGGCAGTATCTCACGGTTAGTATTATTGTGTATTAGAGCGGTATCTGGCAATACGCTACAGCCGGCTGTGCTAACTAGATAAAGGCATATGGCTGTCAAAAATGGTAACTCACAGGTTGGAGGAGATGATTCTGGTCTGCAACACTAATGTATACCTGACCACATCCACTAGGTTGGATGGAGTTGTGTGCACTTGGCGGACCCCCCAAGCGGGAGTTCCCCAATCAAAGTTAGATTATGTTGTTATTATTTTCAGGGGTATGTCTTTGGCATGGTTGGGGTGCTGAAGTGGGTGGTGGGAGGAAGGGGGGATGTTGGGGAAAGTTTTATAGACCAATGTACTTGAGAAACGTCACTGAAATCCAGAGTTACGTACAGTTAAATAATGCCACCAGCTTCATTTTAGCAAACGGGAGAAGTGCATGCTGCATGAATTGTACTTCAATACATTGCACACAAGTAACTAGCAATGACTACTGACAGATTACAACCTAAACACTTAAACTTGTTAACTTGGAATGTGAGAGGGCTCAATAACCCGAAAAGATCCGGCAAATAATTGCCACCTTGGACAGGCTACAAATTGACATTGCGTTCCTGCAGGAAACGCATCTTGCACCCAATTCTAACACTCGCATCGGACATAGATGGGCGGAGACAATACACAGTTCACCATACTCCTCCTACTCTAGAGGGGTCATCATATTGATTAAAAAAGGATTGCAATTTAATATAGATGCCACCATCACAGATGAGCTAGGCGCTATGTTATCATTACGGGAACACTACGAGGGCAGAGACTCGCTTTAATTAATACATATGGCCCAAATATAGATGATCCTGACTTTTACCATGCAATATGGCGCAAACTCATCGACTTACCGAACATCCCCTTAATTTGGGGGAGATTTTAATATTGCATTACATGACGACCTTGATAGGTCGGGTGCATCATTGGAACCTCACAAAAGGGCGAGGGGCAAACTAAACGATATTATGACTAATATAAGGCTTACTGATATTTGGAGAACCCGAAATCCAGAACGTATGGAAGCCACGCATACATCAGCAGCGCACAATAGTTGGTCCCGTATCGATTATTGGCTGGTATCGGACGATATAGCATTATGGACACGAGCTGTGAAACACTTACCCAAAACAATATCCGATCATAACCCAGTGCTCATTTCCATGGCTATGCCAAACTATGTGCCGCCCCTTATAGCTGGAGGTTCAATGCGAAAGCATTACTAGACTCAATGTATACTGACACCATTAGTCACGCTATAACAGAGTACTTTGTTATCAATAAACCCACGACTGAGGACCCCGGCCTACTATGGGAGGCTTTCAAAGCTACTATCAGGGGAGTATGCATAAGTACTAATGCTGGCATTCTCAAAGATATACGCAGACAGCTTGAAGTGCGTGAAGACCAATTACGCACGCTGGAGAAGGAATACGAGCGCACACAAAACACAAAGATATTGGGAGACATCAGGACCACACTGACAGAATACCAAACATATGCTGATGACGAACTCAAATATGTAGCAAAGCGGCAGATAGCGAGATCCTACGGTGAGGGTGGTAGACCGGGTAGGATGCTGGCAGCTAAAATATGTACAGGGCATACTCCGCAGGTTGTCCGGGCGGTCAGGGATGCTAATGGGGTACTGCAATATACTGCACAGGGCATATTGAGGGAATTCATGAATACATATGGACAGCTCTACACTTCGCAGCCCACAGCGCCACCAGGCACAATAGGGGACTACCTAGCAGATGTAGCGATAGTGTGGCTGTCGGATGCGCAAAGAGACTACCTGTCCTCACCGATTACAGTGGAAGAAGTAATAACAGTCATAAAATCACTGCCAAATGGTAAAGCGCCAGGCCCTGATGGGTTCACAGGTGAATTTTATAAATCCTTTGCCGATCAGCTAGCGCCCCACCTGGTAGAGATGTACTGAGCAGCTCATGATAAACAGATGTTACCACCAACATTGAGAGAAGCCATGCTTATAGCACTTTTAAAGCCTAACAAAGATCCGGAATATTGCGACTCATATAGGCCACTGTCCCTAATAAATGTAGACACAAAAATCCTGGCCAAGCTGTTAGCCACTCGGCTACAACCACTGATGACCAATTTAATACTGCCGGATCAATCAGGGTTTATTCCAACAAGGTCAACAGCCCATAATACTAGAACGCTCTTTGCGCTTTCGCATTACTTAAGCCCCACTACTAAAGCTGCCGCAATTCTTCTAGATGCTGCTAAAGCATTCGACTCTATTGAATGGGTATACCTGCACACGATTTTACGGAGAATGGGATTCCCCCTATGTTCCTGAAGTGGATACAAATACTATATACTGCACCGATGGCGCGTATTAAAGTCAATAAATATATATCTGAGGCCATACCGATAGCTAGGGGGACGCGGCAAGGTTGCCCATTGTCCCCGTTATTATTCGCAATAGCGATTGAACCATTGGCATGTAAGATTCGACAGGGACATCACTACTCAGCGCTCCAATTTCCGCAGAGGCCTTTGCATATATCGTTATATGCAGATGACATGACGCTATATGTACGAGACCCTGAAATGAATCTGAATCCTCTACTGAGGAGTATATTAGATTTGGGCAGCAGTCAGGGCTCAAGATAAATTGGGCCAAATCAATAATTATACCACTAACAGACACCACACACCCGCATTTAACCGAATTTCCCTTAGAATGGCAGTCAGAGCCAGTTAAATATTTGGGTGTTTGGTATCACCGTGACCCAGAAGTTGTAATCCACGCCAATTATGGCAGGGCGATTACTGTGCTGGAAGAAAAATAGGGCGCTGGATTCAACTACCATTATCATTGGCTGACCGAATAGCCATTGTAAAGATGGTTGTATTGCCAAAATTGCTGTACCTGTTTAATAACATTCCGATTAAGCCCCCGGCAGAGAGTGTTTCGTAGGATAACCACCATGACACTGCGTCTGATATGGGCGGGTAAACAGGCCCGGATAGAACTACGAGCTCTTACACTACCTTACTCAAAGGGTGGATTCAAGGTTCCGGACTTCTTGCTTTATTATTTATGTGCACAAGCGCAATATGCACATGCTTGGTATCATAAGACCCTTACCTCACACATGTCGCTATTGAAGAAGGCGATGCCTTACCAACTCCGTTAAATGCGATTATAACGCACCGTTGGCCATCACTTCATAAACAAGACATAAACACAATAGACACAACAAACAATGCATGGCATGTAATGGGTCAGAAAGCACATAAACTACCACTATACGCCCCTGCACTGAAATTATATTACCATCCGGAACTATCAGTTACCCAGGAACAAGTGGGCATGGGCCTGCTGAGACAAGTGGGTATCGATACCATGGGGGATATATATCACAACGGGGCTTTTAGGTCACTCGATGAGCTATCATACATAAGCAACCAGACATTACTGTTTAGATTTACGTATCACAGATTACAGGAAGCAATAAAAAAGCTGTACCCATCCTACCCTGAGGAACCACCGCAGCTGTCCACGCTACAGTTAATGATCACAACACCCGCTGCTAAACGCATGGTATCTAGACTATATGTTAAGATACAGGAAGACATAGCGGATAACACACTCAGGGCATTGGAGAAGTGGAACGATGGGCTAGATATACCATTGACAGAAGAGGAATGGGCTATAACCTGCTCACTGACTGGCTTGCTCACACCCAATGGGAACTTACGTATATTACATTATAAGTACCTACATCAGACTTATTATACCCCTGCAAGGCTCTGTAGATATGGTCTACGAACAGATTCTAAATGTCAACGCTGCAATACTGAAATAGCAGATTTCATACACCTGGCATGGTCTTGTGCAGGGGTGACGGAATTTTGGTTAAAGGTAACACAGATACTGAGCACTATGGTGGGCATTGCGGTGGAATGCACTGTTCGTACATGCTTGCTGGGTCTAGTTCCTGCTGTACGTGCCACTAGGCGCAAGTTCTGTGTAATTGCGCTGCTATTGGCTAAGCGCAGAATATCTTTATGTTGGGGCAGTAAGAGGGCGCCAAGAGTTAGGGAATGGATCCAGGATCTGTCCTATTGTAGAGACACATTGCAAACGTATGAGGAGGAGCTACCCATGGGCTCAAGGCCTAGAGATTACTGGAAATGCTTGACTGACTATTTGCAACAGCACCAAGTTGACTAATTATGTGTAACAACTGCACTGTAGAAAATGTACTCACAGGTAATAATGTAAAGTTGCAAAAACTGGATGATGGATGTTGTTGTACAACGGTCTAAATGTTAATTTCATGTTGGACATTATATGTCTTTGAAAATGCTAATAATAAAAATAAAAATAAAAAAATAAATATGTTAAAATAAAAATATATTTAATATCAAAAATAAAAAAATAAAAACATTTTATAATGTTAAATACATATCACAAATACCTACAAATATTATATTAAATAAAATAAAAAATATTTTCAAACAAATAAATATTTTTATTTAGAAATTATGTATTAACAATACCATCAATTATTACAGACATTTAGACTATTTACTTCCTACCCTATAACACCACACAACTCACAACTCACATCGAAAATAAACAAAAAGGATTTGCATAATTAACATAATTAATTTTCAATTAAACAAATATTATTAATTAAAGCACATACAATTTCATTAACTTCCCAGCCTTTACATCTATAATCCCCACAACCCACACCTGAAATTAAACTGTAAAAAAATTAATTACACAATTAAAACAAATTCTATTAAATAACTAATAGTATTTAACAATTAATTATAAAGTAGGTAAAATGAATTTACTCCCCACCCTTCACCCCTATAAACCCAAAACCCACATACAAAAAGAATTAAACAATTACCCTAATTAATTATCAATTAATTAATTAATATTAATTATCAACTAATTATTCATTAATAAAAAATAAATTACTTCCCACCCTTTACCCCGTAAAATCCCACAACCTGCAACTAAAATTAATTATACAATTTCCATATTTAATTGTCACTTAATTAATTAATAATAATTAACAACTAATTATTAATTAATTAAATTAATTAAAAATAAATGACTTCCCACCCTTTACTCCTATAAACCCCACAACCCGCACCTAAAATTCACCCCAAAAAATTAAAATCACTATTAACTTATAAAATCTCAATAAAATAAATATTAATAAATAAAACAAATTCATTAATTTATTATAATTAAATTACTTCCCACCCTATTCCCCTGTAAACCTACAACCCGCTACGGATCTAAAAAACGCAGAATGTTATTAAAATAAAATTAATAACTACTAAAAATTTAACACATATATTAAAAAACATAAACAATAGTTATACAAAAAAATACATTATATACATTTAGAATATATACTAAAATACATAACTCTAATAAAAAATCGATATTTTAAGCAACTATATTTTTGCAAACAACATTAATGACTTCAATATTTTTAAAACCGATATTTCTTACCTTAAAGTCCATATTCTTCACCACAATATTCTTGCTGTCGATATTTCTGTGTCACGATATTTAAAACTCGATATTAGTGCAAGTCGACATTTCCAACTCGATATTTTGACTGAATACCCACCTCTTTGAAGTCTAGTTCCTTGTTTTGCAACCAAGGAGGCAGTATCTTTTGCCTCACTTCTGGGTACAGTCTACAATGTTCCTGGCACAGGGTTTCCCTAAATTGTTAATGAAGAGATTGTACTCTAAGATAAATTGAGGATCACCTACTAACTCCTGGGGGATTAAAACTGACATGAAACTGGGGCTATTAATAGCAATCCTGGACCCAATTATTATGTTCAATCAGAGCAGAAGCCATCTTTTCCAGCTTCTTTTAGGGCTTTGTACACTTTTAGGAGTAGGAGAAGCAAACAGTCAGCTAGATATAGGTTGGGAGACCACAGTCCAGATATTTCAAGTGGGGAAGATTGTACAGGTCCTACTGTGAATGTGAGATCCAACACAGTCTTTTTCTGGTACTTTTGATGGGCAGATCTCTGCACCTGGCAACACTTTTAAATGGTGTGAATTGTTCCAACCCTCCCAAAAGAAGAGAGGAAGTTACGAGGTGCTGGCTATAGGATCAGTTACAGTGAGTCAGGAGTATTTGCAAGGATGGAATCAACTGGAAGAGGAGCTGTTGTCTATTGATGCTCTTGCTAAATTCTTGTGGGGACTCCATTAACTCACCACGTGGCCTCCCACATGTGTCAGGCAAACAAGATGACACAGAGTACTCAGCGGGACAGGAAGAATCCTACCTATGGCAGAACCAATGTATTTTATCCGAGTGGCCATGATACTCCTACTTGAGGAGTGCAGTTAAAAAGGCCTGTGGAATCTCTCCAACCAACACTACTTCCCAAAACATTGTACCCACCTATACGCAAGGCCACTGGAATTGTGCTGCAGGGCAGGGTCCCAAATTATGTGACAGGGCTGACCGAAATATGCAGCAAGTAAAGGCAAATTATGTGGGGAAATGCAGCACATTTTGATGGTATTACTTCATTATTTTGTTATTTCTACATATGGTAATACTGTCTGGGAGAAGATTTAGGCCCAGGTTTACTAAATTATCATGCAGCGCAGCAAGACAACTTGCTGCGCTGCGCTGCGTGAGAGGCAGTGAGTAGGAATACGCCATATCTTCTAAGATATGAAGCATTCTTGTTCTCTCCCCGTGCTGGTGCACTCAGTGCTGCCTAGAACCAGTGCTGGCACCCTTGTGCCTTGGTGCTAGGGTGTCTGCGCTGCAGGCTGGAAAGAGGAAAATACCTCTGAGAATTGTTTTTTATGCAGGAAGGTATTCATTCCTGCACAAAACAATTCTCAGAGGTATTTTCCTCCTTCTACGTGTGCTACAGAATGCAGCATATGAAAAAAGAGGAAATAACAAGGAGAAATAAACACATTTCTCCTCGTTACGCCTCAGTTGGGATGATGTAGCGTTCTTTACACATTCTCAGGTTTACTTTTCGTAGTAAATCTGGGCCTGCCCCAAATTCCGTGGGTGGATGTGTTGTAACGCCCACACTACACCCGTGGAACACCTTCCTAATTCATAGTAACGCAAGGCAGCGACTTGCACTGCCTTGCATTACTCTAGATTTACTAAGTTACAAGGAGCCCTGCAAGGTGGCTTTGTGTGGCTTAGTAAATCTGACTTAAGGGCTTGCGTTGACTTGCGCAAGGGCAACGCAAGTCCTTAGTAAATCGGGGCCTAAATCTTATTAGTTCAAGTTACTTCAATACCCAAATACAGCAACAAACACCCGAAACATGACCAGTTAACCTTAGTCAAGGGCATTTCACTCTGCAGGCACACGTGTCGCCATGTCTTTAGCAGCTTTTGGTCCGCTTGAGCTTGAAACAAGAGACCTCATTTACAAGCCCATTGCGCCGCCGGTGCGTCACTTTTTGTGTCGTACCCGTGGCTCAGTGTACCTGCCCATATTTACAAGGCCTCAAAAAGTCACCCTGCGTGACTTTTCATGGTCTTGTATATATGCGCCCCTTTCATGCATTACTCTGAGTGAAAGAGGCGTTCCATGGGCGTTGCTGTGGGTGTTCCCACTCAACATCCATGGACCCTGAGACATTTCCAGATTTACAAAGTGTCGTAAACATGGGAATGCGTCAGAATCCTGTGCCTCAGGGAGGCGTAGGAGTGGCACAATGAGGAGAAATACTTTTATTTCTCCTCGTTTTTTGCTCTTTCTTTGTGTGCTGATGCAACACACATAGAAGGAGCAAAACACAATTAATGATTGTTTTTGTGCAGGAAGGTGCCTTTTCCTCCGTAACAACAATCATCCCTGCAACGCAGGCACCGTGGCACCATGGTGCAACGGTGTCTGCGTTGGCACACGGCTGTTGTTATTGCGCCGGTGCAGGGGAGAAGGACAGGAATGCGCCGTATCTTATAGATACGGAGCATTCCTGCCCTTTTATTTTGGCACACGGCAGCGCACCAGGATGTCTTGCTGCGCTGCCGTTCAACAAAATATAGTAAATGAGGCCCAAGGTTTTTGTTAAACCCTACACATTATGCAGCAGATGATGGATTATGTGGCAAATGTGGCAAATCTATAATTAAGCAGAAAACGCCACGGCCACAGAATCACATCATAACAGTGGCCCTGCCTATACCATCTTCACAAAGCGAATCACGTCCTCAACCATAAACACACCTACAATCTCATAAGTACTTCTTTCATCACAGATAATCCCACAAAAAATCAGTCTTCACCGCAAACTAACCTCAATCAACACACACATTACTTCCGCAGTTTGACCACATGGACATAGGTGATAATTACATCCAGTGTCTAACCGAATTTATTATTTCTGCCAAACAAAGCAATTTGCTCCCTGATGGATTGAGGGTTTTTTGGTTGGTTTGCCATTTTCATTACTAGCTTGAACAAATAGCCCGAAGGAACTAGTTTAAGATGGCAGTGTCAGAGAGAGATGCATTTCTCTTTTGTTCCTGGTGACTAATGTGTTGCAGCTAATTTACATCGGAAACAAAACGCCCTGTTCATCCAGCTAAGAAATGAGACTTAATGGACAACCCTGAAAGGACATATCCATCATTGCAAATTACCCGACAGATCTGCGCCGCATATTTCAGCTCAGTGCTGTAATTAATAGGCCTGGCACAGGAACCAATAACATATAGATCGCCCGCATTGTCAAGCAGTGACGATGGGAAATGCATTTATATTGCATTGTTAAACAAATGCAATCATATTTATGGAATGCTGCGGATAACTAGAAAGTCTGACTTCGGGCATTAACCGTATAAGACCTGAAAGAAATGTTTCAAGTTTATCAATTGCTTAAACCTATGCATAAACACAGATGAGGGAAAACTGAACGTGCTGTTTAATTGAAAGGAGATTACCTCATTGGCAACTGATCAGTAGTTTACTGATAGACGAGAAGTGAAAAGGTGAATTAAAAACTAGTTTACTGTTAAACGAGAAGTGAAAAAGTGAATTAAAGATTCAAGAACTACTTATACCATACTTCAGTGGGGCCTTACTGAAGGTAGCCTTACTGAAGGCACAGATCTGTGAAGAGTTCTGTTCTTTGTCTGAGTTCTACCACTATCTGTGTTTATGCCTTTACCTCCATGTGTCAGCAGAATCCCCCCTCATTAGAAGTATTGGAATGGCTTCAGATGTCATTCGGAACAAAAGGCAAGTACAAGGGCACTGTGAATGTGCAAAGAAGTGATTCATCAGATACTCAAATTTTGAATATACGCTCCCTCTTGCAACTGGAACTTCTAGGAGGCCTACTGGCTCGTAACACTAAGGGGTCGATTCCGATTCGGGCCGTAAAAAGCACCGACCGACTCGGATCCGGAAAAAATACCGACCGACACGTACCCATGGCGCACGACACGCCAAGTACGATGCAAGGCGCGAAAAATCCGACCGACACGTACCGAAACCAAGTCGACCGACCGAGCCGCACGGAAAACAGCAATCCGGCCGGAAAAACACACGAATACAACCGACCGACACGCACCCGGAACAAATCCGACCGAAACGTACACGCGAACTCCAAAATGCAAAGTACGATGCAAGGCGCGAAAACCACGACCGAGCCGGACGGAGGACAAGCCGTACGACCGACACGCATACAAAACCGAGCCGAAGCAACACAATACACCGCGACCGACGCGTACGCAGCATAGAAAACTGCACAAACACAGCGTGAACGAAACGGAGAACACCGTACGAGACCAATGCAGGGTCCGACTCGGTCACAAGAACGTTTCCAACATACACAAACAGCACAAAGGAAAAATCACCCAAAAAAGGCCAAACAAGCAATTACCAAGCCAATAAATACTGGGGGGGTGGGGACAGAGAACAAAGACACACCCACAACTCCACCTATATAAAGGACACAAATCACTACCATGAGCCTTTGCAAATGCCATTCCAGTGCCAGCACCCAAGAGAAAGCAACCACACACCCACAGCTCATCCCTCACACAAGCCACACACCATCAGCACACCAACAAATACCTACCTCACATACACCCAGCAAAACACACACTCACACACCCTCACCTGCACACCAACACACACATCACCCACCATCACCACCCATCACCATGCCCCCCAAGAAGAATCCCAAGTTCCTAGATAGTGAATTGGAAGTCCTGGTAGACGAGATCCTCAGGGTGGAGCCACAGCTGTTTGGCACACTGGTCCAACAGACCCCCATGTCGCAGAAAACCAAGATGTGGGAGAGGATCATCAACAGGGTGAACGCCCAATCACCATGTCGGCGCACAAAGACCGACATCCAGAACAGGTGGTATGACGTACGCAGGAGGGTACGGAAAATGCTGACGCAAGACTACATCAACAGCCAACACACCGGCAGTGGCCCTCCTGCCAAGCCAATATACCTCAGGCCCTGGGAGGAGAAGGTGCGGGCCATCCTTCCGCCAGTGAGCGTATATGGACTAGAGGACATCCCAGAGCCTGGTGAGTACACAACAAATGTACACAATATACTGCCACAAAACACACACATCACTGTCAAGGGGAGAGTCAAACCATGCACTCATAGCAATTACACAGCAACCAGAACAGAATCATCCCAAAATGTGTATGTCAGTCAGATAAACACAACACATGCCATCCAAAAAGTCACATCCAACTGTGCCAACACATGTACAAACACAACTACAACTACAGCTAGGCAGTGGCACAAATAGAACTAACAAACACATCCACACATGTAGCCACCACAACAACACCAACACACAGTGAGGACCACTCAAAGGAAGGAATTCTGTGTATGCTGGCCAAGTCAGTGTAGCCAATAGCATCATGGGAGTCGCAGTCACACATATTGCCCCCCACAACTGTCCCATCAACACCACCATGAACCATGCGCACATCACAGGGAGTGGAGAAGGACTCACAAGATGGCTGACACTGGCTACTGCTGTGGGGAGCACAAGGCCCTGCTGGCAACTGTGCACCAACAAACAGCAGGACACCACTGACTGACATCCTGAGAGACAACTTACACTCCCTGCAATGCAAGCACGTTCCATGGTGGGATATCTGGCTAACTGGGTGGGAAGGAGGACTTGCAGCACTGACCATAGTCACAAGCACCTCCCCCCCCCCCAACACAAACTCCACAGAACCCACCTGGTAGAATGCAATGCCCCCATCCTAACACAAGATCCCACAAAGAACCACCACCCTGGGTTATGTTGTGTGAAGCACAGGGACACTCTTGGGACTCTTAGCCAAACAACTGCCAGGACAACACTCCCAGCCATCCTGTCAGCACAGCCAGCCCACCCCACAGGGAAGCAGAATCAAAGGAAGGAAGCATGGGCATGCTGGGAAGGGGGTGGAGGCAATAGCATGATGGGAGTCGTAGTCACTGATACTGGTCACCCCCACAACTGACCCATCAACACCACCCTGAACCATGCTCACATCACAGGAAGTGGAGAAGGACTCACAAGATGGCTGACACTGGCTACCGCTGTGGGGAGCACAAGGCCCTGCTGGCAACTGTGCACCAACAAACAGCAGGACACCACTGACTGACATCCTGAGAGACAACTTACACTCCCTGCAATGCAAGCACGTTCCATGGTGGGATATCTGGCTAGCTGGGTGGGAAGGGGGACTTGCAGCACTGACCATAGTCACAAGCACCTCCCCTCACACCCCCCCAACACAAACTCCACAGAACCCACCTGGTAGAATGCAATGCCCCCCATCCTAACACAAGATCCCACAAAGAACCACCACCCTGGGTTATGTTGTGTGAAGCACAGGGACACTCTTGGGACTCTTAGCCAAACAACTGCCAGGACAACACTCCCAGCCATCCTGTCAGCACAGCCAGCCCACCCCACAGGGAAGCAGAATCAAAAGGAAGGAAGCATGGGCATGCTGGGAAGGGGGTGGAGGCAATAGCATGATGGGAGTCGTAGTCACTGATACTGGTCACCCCCACAACTGACCCATCAACACCACCCTGAACCATGCTCACATCACAGGAAGTGGAGAAGGACTCACAAGATGGCTGACACTGGCTACTGCTGTGGGGAGCACAAGGCCCTGCTGGCAACTGTGCACCAACAAACAGCAGGACACCACTGACTGACATCCTGAGAGACAACTTACACTCCCTGCAATGCAAGCACGTTCCATGGTGGGATATCTGGCTAGCTGGGTGGGAAGGAGGACTTGCAGCACTGACCATAGTCACAAGCACCTCCCCTCACACCCCCCAACACAAACTCCACAGAACCCACCTGGGAGAATGCAATGCCCCCATCCTAACACAAGATCCCACAAAGAACCACCACCCTGGGTTATGTTGTGTGAAGCACAGGGACACTCTTGGGACTCTTAGCCAAACAACTGCCAGGACAACACGCCCAGCCATCCTGTCAGCACAGCCAGCCCACCCCACAGGGAAGCAGAATCAAAAGGAAGGAAGCATGGGCATGCTGGGAAGGGGGGAGGAGGCAATAGCATGATGGGAATCGTAGTCACAGCTCTACATCCCCCACCACATGGCCCAGCAAGCTCACACTCACGCATGCACATCCCACAGAGAGTGGAAAGGCCCATCAAAGATGTCTGACACTGTTGCTGTGTCGTGGGGAGCACAAGGGCATGCTGGGTACTGCACACCAACCAACAGCAGGACACCACTGTCAGCCATCTTGCCATTGCTCTCACACCCACATACACTGAACTCCACACAAATGCAAGTAAGTATGGGAATGCTGGGAAGTGGGGTGGAGGCAATGGCATGATGGGAGTCGTAGTCACAGACATAGCTCACCCCCACAACTGTCCCATCAACACCACCCTGAACCATGCTCACATCACAGGGAGTGGAGAAGGACTCACAAGATGGCTGACACTGGCTACTGCTGTGCGGAGCACAAGGCCCTGCTGGCAAATGTGCACCAACAAACAGCAGGACACCACTGACTGACATCCTGAGAGACAACTTCCACTCCCTGCAATGCAAGCACAGTCCATGGTGGGATAACTGACTGGCTGGGTGGGTGGGAAGGAGGGCCGGCTGTCAACCAAACACAACCAATGCAGACCATGTTCACACCCCAGAAAATACATAGAAATGCCCAAATAATGCAGGACAATGTGCCACAACAATATCAACCCCTGACTGTGACGACTTAGGACAATGCAATGTACAGGCCCGCACCCAGAGGCACAGTCACAACTGTCATGTGTGTCAACCATTGATGCCTGCAGAAACATAACATACATTGTTTGTGTCTCCCAAAAACAGGTGATGATGGGGACACAGCAGCAGACGCTGAGGAGTCCCAGTCCCAGGCTCAAGAGGATGCCGAGCTCACTGGCGTCGTACAGCCTCTGTCCTCCTCGGACGATGAAGAACAACCTGGCACATCCGGTGCAAGTCAACATGCAGCACCAGCAGGACCACCAGCTGCAGCCCCAGCAGGACCACCAGCTGCACCCCCTGCACCCACCCCTCCAACGACTGTCACCACGAATACCATCCCTGCCGACATGGACAGAACAAGGAGCAACACCAGCACAGTGACCCTGGACCAACCTGGGGCCATGGACACCACCACCACCACCAACCCCCAAGGTTGTCCAGGGTTATCTGTGCGTGCCACTGCACACGCTGCACATGTCAGCAGGGGTGGTGGGAGGGTGGGAGACAGAGGTCGCTGCTTGCAGACGTTGCTGGTGTGCATGATGACCCACAACTGGTACGCATAGCTGATGCGTACCAGTCCAGCACCGGAGAGCTCAGCCAGGTAGTGGGGCTCCTCAGAGACATTAAACAGCAGCAGGCTGCCCATCATGCCCGCTTGGACTCCCACATGTCCCACGTGGAGTCACACATGTCCCGTGTGGACTCACACATGTCCCGCGTGGAGTCCAAGTGGGATGCACTGCATGAGATGACGGCGGTGCACAGGGACATTTTACAATGCCTCCGCCAGATGAACAGCAACCAGTCCACACCTCCCTGTGTGCCAACAACATCTGGTGCCGAACAAACTGCAACTGCCACAGGGAGGGAGGAGGACTCTGGCGGAGAGTCCCCTGCACCGCAGCAGCCTGTACTTGAGGGGCCCCCCCAAGAAGAGGGGTCGTCCGAGGAGGGAAAAGTGAGAGGCTGATGGCCAAGCGCAACTCCCAGGAAGCCTGAACCTGTTCTGGATGTTCGCCTTTGTGCACAGACTGTTCACCCTGTTGACGGCAACACTACTCCCACACATTGCATGGGGAGTACAAGTTGGACCAATGTGTCAGACAACTGTGGCCCCGATACTGGGGATCCTGTCTACCAGGACTTTCAATTCACCTAGGAACTTGGGATTGCAAGATTTATGTACAGCACAACCCATCCTATGCACTATTAACACAAATGTATCACAATAAACACACTAATACACCATACTTGCCTCTGTCGTGATTCCAACGTGGGTGCTGTTATGGGGATGATGAACTGCAAAATTACACTGTGTATGCGAACTGCAACAGCAAGGACAACACAGGCATGTGAGTACAGGCAACGTGACACACATGAGGGAGACACACCACCAGGGCTACACAACACATACACACCTAGGCCATCTGACTCATTGCCTACACTGATGTTGCCAGGGAAGACGGTGCAATGCACAGACACCACACCCATTCCCAGTTGTAGTCAAGTAGCCCACAGGTGCAGTAAGCAAATGGCAGTCAAATGTGTGACCACAGACAACGCACATCACAAAGTGAAGCACAGGTTTATTACACAGTTGCAACATGCCGTAACCACTACAGATGCAAGGTAACCCCACCTGGCAGCGGGCACACAATCAACAACTGTAGGCGGAAGGAAGTCCATGGGTGTGGCGCACATCACCTGTAGGGACACAACAGCTACCAGCCTGGATGTACAATCACGTCGTCGGTGGACACAGTTGACCAAACGAATCTGAAAGTACCCTGTGAAGGACAGAAATGACACACAGTCAAAAGCAATGGAGTACAGGACAGAACAGCAAAACTCATGCACAATACATGTTACAAGATACCCACCCAGAACCAAGTTAGCATGTCAACACTGTTGGGGAGTACAGCCCACCTGTCACCACACATCGCAACACACATCCAGTCAAGTAGCCCATGGACACACTCCAACAGCACCAGAGCACCACCCACACATCATGCCAACTCACATCATTGACATGACACCTCAGGATACTCACACTCAGCTAAAGAAGTTGGTGATGAGCTGTGTGCGGACATCACCATCACCATCATCATCATCATCATCGTCACTGGCATTGTGGTCCAGGCCAGGATCCTCCACAGGTGGCGGATGTTGGTCATTGTCATCCTGGATGAGAGGCAACTCCTTCCGCACTGCCAGGTTGTGGAGCATGCAGCAGACGATGATAATCTTGCACACTTTCGCAGGGGCATATGGGAGGGACCCTCCGGTCTTGTCCAGGCAGCGGAAGCGGCTCTTCAGGAGACCAAAGGTCCGCTCAATCACTCTCCTGGTCCGACCATGTGCCTCATTGTAGCGCATCTGGGCTGGTGTCACAGGGTTCCTGAGGGGTGTCAGCAACCACGGCATGTTGGGGTATCCCGAGTCACCTACGGACAGACAAGTGCACATTAGCTGACTTGGAAAAGTGGGCGGAATACTACAGATCAGATCACACACAATGGCACAAAGTCAGTACACACCGACAAGCCAGGCACGCTGGTTCTGCATCTGTGCCATCATCCTGGGGATGCGACTACTCCTCATCACAAAGGCATCGTGTGCTGAACCAGGGAAACGGGCACACACGTGTGTGATGGTCATGTCTGCAAGACACACCACCAGTGCATTCACCGAGGGGTAGTGCTTGCGGTTACGGTAGGCCTGCTCCTGGGCCTGTGGTGGTACCAAAGCCACATGTGTCCCATCAATGGAGCCAATGACATGCGGCATCCTCCCCAGGGCATAAAAGTCACTCTTCACGTCAGTGAGTCGTCGCAGTCTAGGGAAATAGATGTACCGGTTCAGGAAGAGCAACATTGCCGCCAAAACATTGCGGAGCACACGGCTGAACATGGTCTGTGACATCCCACCAGCAGTCGCCACAGTATGTTGGAAGGTACCAGTGGCAAAGAAGTGTAGGGCTACCATCACCTTCACCTTGGGGGTCAGCGCTGTAGGATACGGCCGGCCAGGCTGCAAATGTGGGGACAACTGCACTGCCAAATCCTCAATCAGCTGCCTGGTGAAGCGGTACCGTCGGATGCTGTCCCGTTCCACCATCGTTGCCAGGTCTGGGAATGGCCGATGGACAGCAGGAACCCTGCAGTGCAGAGGAGAAGTAAGCAAGATTGTCAGTCACCCCACATATGCGGCATTGAACACACTGAAGATCCCAACATACATCATTATGATGCACAACTACATGAAGTGTGCAGTACCGGAAGGACATGTATGGTACATACATGGCCAACATCTGTCAACACGGTCCAACAGGTGGCATCAATTAGTCCCAGGTTGGCCCATTGGATATCATGAGGCCGTGTCACAGTTCCCATCTCCTGCTGCCGTGTCACAATAACCCCCCACAGTGACATGTGAGGACAGATGTGCACCAGGCACCACAGCTCAACGACAGGTACATTCCCAGGGACCCTGTAATGCCACATGGACACTGGCATCACATGGAGTATCATGTATACACCACAGCAAAACAACCATGACACCCACAGGTAGTGGCCCCACTTGCCACGGCAGGACAGACATGGACGTCTGTGACACACACGCACAACATCAGAGTCCATGCACACACAACGTGGATGTGGAGACTGTCTCCCATTGTGCACATGAAATCAGAGACATTGTAAACATTACATGCACAAAGACTGTGGAGGACCATCACTATTGTGCCACTGGGACACCCTGGCTCAAACATACCGTCCCACATGGGACTCACGGGGTATGTGACATGACATACACATACACCACTGTGAAATGTGACCATGGCACATGCACAGATATGAACAGTTGCACATCACAGTGGTCATGTACACGTAACACCCAGGATCCTGTCCCCATGAACACGTGCACAGCCTGGGGGTGGCTGCCCACAGGTGACACCCACAGGACAACATGTACACCAACATACACACAATAGGAAATGCATCCTTACATGCCTTAGGATAAAGTTTGGACAGGCTGTCGTGATGTAGGTGTGCCCCTCACTCCCTGGGAGCTATCTGTGGCTGGCATATGTCCATCTGAGACAGGCATGCTGACATATGCCAGTCACATGTACAGTGATGCGTTGAACCGCAATGGACCGATCGGTGCCTCCGGCCGGCCCATTGCATTCAATGTGTGCGGGTACGCGTTGTACCCCTGTGCGCGTTGAACTGCAATGGACCGATCGGTGCCTCCGGCCGGCCCATTGCATTCAATGTGTGCGGGTACGCGTTGTACCCCTGTGCGCGTTGAACCGCAATGGACCGATCGGTGCCTCCGGCCGGCCCATTGTATTCAATGTGTGCGGGTACGCGTTGTACCCCTGTGCGCGTTGTACCGCAATGGACCGATCGGTGCGCACCCATTGACAATGGGCTTGCCTGGCAACGGACGCGTTTTCGAATTTCGAACGAGTCGGTTGCTGGAAATTCAGTTGGTCACCCACAACAATGTTGCAAAATCATGTATGTCATGAAGTTGAGGATTTGAAGGATGCTGTGGGCGTGTTTTGGTGCTGCTATTCCGTGGATTGGCCAGATTCAGAAGATGCAAACGACTTGGACCTATCACTTTGGACACAAGGGACAGTATCTGCCTCTCCAGCACATATATATTGCTGGCTGTTCCCCTGAGAGCTCACTTGCCTGCACTACATGCTCCAGGACGACATCTGCCACTGCACTGCTGCTGTCTCTGCCCCTCTGGACCCTGCAATGGCACGTACTGTGGAGAGAGCCCCAGCCTTCAGCCTTGAAGAGAACCAGGCCCTGCTGGACAGCCTACTTCCACAGTACAGCAAGCTGTATGGGACACCAGGGGAGCAGGTGAGTGTTCTGTGCACTGCCTTTCTGAATGTGCATTTTGTGTGACTAGCAAGGCTGAGAGTCTGCACGCCACTGGCTAGCAGGCTCACTGAGTAGTTGTCACCCCCCATAGTGTGTAGTGACTTGCACTGGACAGGTATGGTGCAGTGACAGTGCATTTGAACATGGTTTTACTTCCCATGCAATGATACCATGTAGTGACGTCTGGCAAACTGTCCATGGTCAGCTTTGCACTGCCTGTGTACATCATGTGCCCCTGTGATTGAGACATGTATATACAACTGTGTCATGCACGGATATGTTGCATGTGTGGTAATGGCCTTTTCACTTTGTCATCCTGACAGGTTAATGCCCATCGGAAGCAGGAAATCTGGAAGGACATCGTCCGGGCTGTCCGGTCCGTGGGGGTCTACAAGCGCCGGATCCGCAACTGCCAGAAGAGGTGGCAGGACCTTCGGGGCTGGACCCGGAGGATTGCACGGGTCCAGCTGAAGCTGTCGCCTCCTCGCAGGAGGGGCGGAACACGGACCCTGACCCCCACATGCTCCAGATCCTGGCGGTGGTGTTTCCAGACCTGGATGGGCAGCTGAAGGCCAGACAGCAGCAAGGAGGGGGTGAGTCAAAGACTGCACTGTGAACTCTGTATTACATGCTTTGTGCCCTCCTCTGGCCTGGTTCAACTGCCACAGTGCAGCAGTCATGTTGTCCAGGAGCCATGTCCCTCTATTGTGCACTGCCCACTGCTCATCTGATACCCAGGTGTGGCCCTTACATTCAGGGAATTGTGTCACTTGGGACTGTGTCCTTGCAGTTTGCTTCACTAAAGGTGGGGGACAGCATCTGTTTCCCTAACTCTGTTGTGGGCATCATGGGTGGGTCCATTGTTCACACAACGCCTGGGTTTGGACATGTGATCTGCGTGTTGCTTTGATATGCGGTCCACTTGCTGAGCTGAGCCACCACATGTGCCTGGGGTATGTGGCACACGCACATGCAGCGGGTGGGAACAATGTTTGGGCCCCAGGAGTGTGCAGATTACGTGTGTCACACATACATAGTCAGCTATCCACTGTCCAGGGCACATCCCTCATTCATGTGGAGCAGGACAGTCATGCCTACTCCAGGCCATGCAATGCACTCTGTACTCCCACTCCCGTGTATCAGCTGACACATTGTGCACAGTGATTTGACCCCTCAGGTGTCTGCCTCTGTGTCAGTGTGCTGTGGATTAGTTGCCAGGACTGCTGGGGTGTTTCTTGGTAGGGGCTCAGCATGCCCCTGGAGATGTGACCATAGGAGACGATACTTGTGTGTCACATAGTTGTTTGATCAGCTGCCCGTGCAGACTGGGGTATGCGAATGTGAAGTTCAGGCAGCTGTTCCCCATTCACAGCAAATTGTGAGGGGCTCAGGTTCCGAGGGTAGTGTCACAGGTCTCCCATATGTCCAATAGGTGTGACCTGGACAGATGAGGGTTAAGATGATGTGTTGTGTGGGGGATGTACATGTGCACTTGTGCAGCTCCAGGACTTGCATTCCCCATGACCTACTATTGTGACACAGTGCATAGTGTTGTTGTCTGGCTGCCAAGTCATACATCACTGAGACAGTGATGTATGACTTAGCAGTCATGCCTCTGCCATGGCATGTGTCAACTTATTGGTGGTCCTGCAGGGGAGTGACATGTGCTACATGCACACCATAGTGGCGCTGGCTATCAGGACATGGGTGCATCATGGTGTCTGTCGCTGGTATGCATCACATGCATTTCCTATTTGACTCTGGGCATCCCTTTCATCCGGAAACCTGTACTGACTCAGTGGCAAGAGCTGTGATGTGTGCATGTCCACATGCCACACCGTGTCCTCTGCACTGTCCAACTACTGTGTACTTGGTGCATGTGTCCACACTGGGGTGTTGCAATCCAACAGACACCAGACAGATGGGTGCAAGGCCATGTGGGATGTGAGTGCCATGCTTGGCATCAGACTGACAATTGGCTTCTCCTGTTCAGTTAGGGCACTTTTAGCAATGTACAACTAATGATGCCAGGGCTTGCTCTGTAATGTGCTGTGCTCACAGTGGTGTGTGCGTTTGGTGCAGGTGACTGATGTCTGTCTGTTTCCCCATTGTTTGCAGATACATCCACGGCCACGGAAGGGGACAGCTCCATGGACCAGGAGGAGCCAGAGAGCCAGACTGGGTCAGCAGCCGAGGAGTGGTCGGAGGGACCCAGTGGCACGGAGGGCGAGGGGAGCCACACCGAGGAGTCCTCAGCACCATCCACCTCAGCTGAGGACCAGAGCAACTCGGAGGATGACTCCCTTGTGGAGGCGGGTGTCAGCAGCCACCACACGCCAGCTAGTGTTGCTGTCCCCGCCACCACCAGCACCACCACCGCCCTCCTTGAGGCTCCCATTTCCCAGGTCCGTGGAGGCTCCCATGTTCGGGAGCGTGTCTCCTTTGGGCCAGGCACCGCACCCCCTGCCCCTGTGTCCCCTGCTGCCCTGAGTGAGGAGTCTGTGTACCTCCTTCGCCAGCTCCATGTAGGGCAGACAGCCATGCTGAGTGTCCTCCATGCGCACACCGCACTGTTGACTCAGCTGGTGTCGTTCATGGAGGGCATCTCATCGGGCATGTCTGACCTACAGAGGGGCAACAGGTCCATGGACTCCTCCCTGACGGCAGCAGTGTCCCTCCTCAGACAGTCCCTCACCCCTCCTGCCTCTGCTCCATCCACACTCCCCAGCACCTTACCCGTCCCAAGCACACACACACCGGCACAGGCACACACCAGCACACACACGTCCAGCACACAGACACACACGCCACAAACTAAACGCACACGCACGCACAGTCAGGGGACTGAAACCAGACTCACAGGGGATGGGTCCCTGGTACACACACACGCATCCACGGGCACTGCGCAGTCCTCAGTTGCCTCTCCCTCCAAAGCACCCTCCCTTGCCTCACCTGCAACCCCAAAGACCCAGCGCCTCTTCCTCAGTGACCTCGGCCTCTTCCCCTCCGATCCAGCTGCCCCAGCATCCAGGGGGAAGAGGAAGCCCCCCACACGGAGCAGAGTGCCCCTCGCCCCCGGACACCCTCCCCCAGGCGCAGACAGACTGAGGCCCCCACCCGCAAGTCCCCCGGAGTGCTAAGAGCAAGACCCCGCCACCGCCCTGCAGCTCAAGCACCAGGTCTCCTTCCTCCATCCCTCAGGCCCCCACCCCACAGGTGCCCCCACCACACCCTGCCCCAGGTTCCCCCACCCACAGATATACCATCCCCAAGAGGCTCCGGCCTTCTCCCCCTGCCACTTGCTCTCCCGGAACAACACCCCCCGCTGCGCTTGTCTGTGCCACTGAGGTGGTGAGGGTGTCCTCCCCCTCTGTCCAGCCCACCTTGCCTGTTCCCCATTCTCCTCCCCTGGTGGTAGGCACTGCAGTGGAGTCCACTACCACCCTGTCTGACTTGGGCACTGCAGTGGCGGACCTGTCCACTCCATCTGCAGGGTCCACTGCAGTCATGCCGGCACCCACAACATCTGAGCCATGCCCCCCAGTTATGCCGGCACACACCATGTCAGACACCTCCACTGCAGTTGTCAGTGGCTCTCCAGCACCCACCACCCCTTCCCTGCTTCCTCCTGGTGAGCCCTGATCCTGTCCCTGCGGTGTCTGGCCAACCCCCCCCCCCCCCGGTTGCCCCACCTAGTGGATTGTCCCTGGTTTTGTGCAGGCATGTGTAGGGTGGCATCTGCCACTGTCACCCACTTGTGACTTTGTTGATGGACTGGCCATTGGCCTTTGTTTATGTTCTACCGGACTTCTACTTTTAATGCCACATATGCTGAATAAAGCAACTTTCTGTTCTCTAGTGCTTTTGCTTCTGATGTACATGATGTTGATGATGCTAACCATGCCCTTGCTGCAGTGATGGTGATATTTGGTCTCATGATAATGAAGTGTTACTGTGCAGGAACCCATGTGGTCCAGGGGGAATGTGTCCTATCCTGTGGTGTATCCATGTCATCCATAGCAGCATCTGAGGGTGTCATGTGTTCAGTATTTGGCAATGGGATTTCCTACTTAGATTGGCAATTTCACATCTGTGGCTTCCACCCCTGCACATCTGTTGTGCCTGCCATTGTTCTATTCGTCTACTTCCCTTACCGTGTGGCCATCTCCAGTGAACATGCAGGTTTGGGCATCAATGGGGAAGGACTCATCTGTGTTGTCAGTGCAACATTGCTATACAAGTGTGTTGGATCTGTGCTGATGATTCCGTTGGCACTTCCATGACCAGGCTGATGGGACGGGAGCCCTCATTTGGTGCTAATTGTTGATTGTGTGTCCCATTGCTGCCATGGTATGGTATCTGTTCGCCTCACATCTGCAGTCTCCACAGGGTATCTGCATGTGTGTGCCCATTGGTGCAAATATGTGGGTCTGCATTCTGATGGTCACTTCTGTCATTGTGCCATTGATGATTGTAGACGGTGTCAGCCCCCATGGGTGTTGTTTGTCTGCACATGGCCAAAGTTATGTCTTATTTGCACTGCAGGATTTGGCTCCCCCAATTTATGTTGCAATGGGACACATACACTACTTTGCCACTGATGTGTTTGTTGTTCTGTGAGCAGGAATCATCCATGCAGTTTGGCAGTTGCACCTCTTACTTTGTCAACACTTACCTTTTGGTCACTGTGATGATGGGGGTTTGGACCCCATTGCCACAATGTTCAAAATGTGCTGCAGCTATGGACCCCACTCTTGCCTTTTGGTCACTGTGATGATGGGTGTTTGGACCCCATTGCCACAATGTTCAAAATGTGCTGCAGCTATGGACCCCACACTTACCTTTTGGGCAATGTGATGATGGGTGTTTGGACCCCATTGCCACAATGTTCGAAATGTGCTACAGCTATGGACCACACACTTACATTTTGGTCACTGTGATGATGGGGTTTGGACCCCATTGCCACAATGTTCAAAATGTGCTGCAGCTATGGACCCCACTCTTGCCTTTTGGTCACTGTGATGATGGGTGTTTGGACCCCATTGCCACAATGTTCAAAATGTGCTGCAGCTATGGACCCCACACTTACCTTTTGGGCAATGTGATGATGGGTGTTTGGACCCCATTGCCACAATGTTCGAAATGTGCTGCAGCTATGGACCCCACACTTACATTTTGGTCACTGTGATGATGGGGGTTTGGACCCCATTGCCACAATGTTCAAAATGTGCTGCAGCTATGGACCCCACTCTTGCCTTTTGGTCACTGTGATGATGGGTGTTTGGACCCCATTGCCAAAATGTTCAAAATGTGCTGCAGCTAAAGACCCCACACTTGCCTTTTGGTCACTGTGATGATGGGGGTTTGGACCCCATTGCCACAGTGGTCATGGCCTGCTTGCGTTGTGTGTGCCACACACATATTTGTGTGGCACATGTGCTAGGGGGTCACATTGTATGTTCGAAGTCATGTTCGGTGTTGTAGGCATTTGACACAGTCTACACACGCTTGTCATGGTGTTGGGGGATGTCTTCTTCTTGCATTCCCTAGGTTGTGGTGTGCTGGTTGTGTCATGCATTGTCCATCCTATGGGTGGGGGTGGTAGTGGTGGTAGGCATCCTGCCCCCCTGGGTGAGGGTGGTACTAGTGGTAGGCATCCTGCCCCCCTGGGTGAGGGTGGTAGCAGTGGTAGGCATCCTGCCCCCCCTGGCTAAGGGTGGTACTAGTGGTAGGCATCCTGCCCCCCCTGGCTAAGGGTGGTTGTAGTGGTAGGCATCCAGCCCCCCCTGGGTGAGGGTGGTACTAGTGGTAGGTATCCAGCCCCCCCTGGGTGAGGGTGGTAGTAGTGGTAGGCATCCTGCCCCTCCTGGCTAAGGGTGGTAGTAGTGGTAGGCATCCTGCCCCCCTGGGTGAGGGTGGTACTAGTGGTAGGCATCCTGCCCCCCTGGGTGAGGGTGGTACTAGTGGTAGGCATCCTGCACCCCTGGGTGAGGGTGGTACTAGTGGTAGGCATCCAGCCCCCCCTGGGTGAGGGTGGTACTAGTGGTAGGCATCCAGCCCACCCTGGGTGAGGGGGTAGTAGTGGTAGGCATCCTGCCCCCCCCTGGCTAAGGGTGGTAGTAGTGGTAGGCATCCTGCCCCCCCTGGCTAAGGGTGGTACTAGTGGTAGGCATCCTGCCCCCCCTGGCTAAGGGTGGTTGTAGTGGTAGGCATCCAGCCCCCCCTGGGTGAGGGTGGTACTAGTGGTAGGCATCCAGCCCAACCTGGGTGAGGGTGGTAGTAGTGGTAGGCATCCTGCCCCCCTGGCTAAGGGTGGTTGTAGTGGTAGGCATCCTGCCCCCTGGGTGAGGGTGGTAGTAGTGGTAGGCGTCCTGCCCCCTGGCTAAGGGTGGTACTAGTGGTAGGCATCCTGCCCCCCTGGCTAAGGGTGGTAGTAGTGGTAGGCATCCTGCACCCCCTGGGTGAGGGTGGTACTGGTGGTAGGCATTCTGCCCCCCTGGCTAAGGGTGGTAGTAGTGGTAGGCATCCAGCCCACCCTGGGTGAGGGTGGTAGTAGTGGTAGGCATCCTGCACCCCTGGGTGAGGGTGGTACTAGTGGTAGGCATCCAGCCCCCCTGGGTAAGGGTGGTAGTGGTGGTAGGCATCCTGCCCCCCTGGGTAGGGGTGGTGGTGCGCATTCAGGCCCTTGTGTGCATATGTGGCATTGGTGATGGGCATCCCGCCCCTATGGTGCTGCTGTTGCTGGTGTAAGTATATTCTGCATCCCTGTGTGTGTGTGTGATGTGTCGTGTACGTGTTGTATGTGTTTTGTGGTTGGTGTCTGGCTTACCTTCTGCGCCGCACGCGTTCGTGCCTGTTCCGGTAGTAATTGTAGAATATTGGTATGATCGGGACGAAGGGATTCATGGTTGGTTCGTGTCGTTCGTCCTTCTCGTTGCTTCGCGTCGTCCTCGTCGCTTCGCCTCGTCCTCGTCGCTTCGCGTCGTCCTCGTCGCTGCCGTGTTCGTCTCGGAGCCGTGGATCGTGTTGTGGCGCGAATCGGAGCTTATGTGCGCCTCTCCCGGATGCTTTGACGTGCCGTGCGTAGCGACGGGTTCGGCGCGTACGGAAGCGCATCGTACTTGTCCGGCCGGACGGGGCTGCATTTTTCCTTCCGTGCGACTCGATTCGGCGTTTCCGGATTCGCCTCGGTCGGAGAACAGGTCCTGGTTTGGGTGAGTACGGCTCGGCCGGATTCTTTGCTGTTGTGCGCATCGTACTTACTCGTTCGGTCTGCTGTACGGATCGGTCGGGAAACAGGCTTTCGCATGGCTTTTTTCCCGACCGAATGGTATTGGGTGCGCCTCCGACCGAGATCGGAATCGGCCCCTAAAGCGCCGATTTCCTCTCCGCGGAGATATGGGCATGCTTAATTTGAGCCGGTGGTTTCCGGTGCTCACCACCTGCCCCTAATTGCCTGCACCGAGGCTTATGACAGTTTGCCACGTGGTGGCGCTGTCTGGTTAATTCACGTATGAGCACAACAACAGCTGTTTATTAGGTCAATTTACATTTACAGTGACTAATACCTGCCTCCCAAGCCATTCTTATAGCTTTGGGGGCTTGGAATAGTATGAATTGTCACACTTGTAAGAGTGTGATGGTAATTAGCTGTGTTTGTACTGTCATTAGCTTTATGTCTGGGTCAATGTATGGTGCAAGCTGCAGTGGCCTCCAGACGAGAGCCCCGGCCGTTTATTCTTTTACAAATTAAGCACTGGATATGGGTTTGGTGTGAAAGAACTATGGGTAAAGAAGGCCCCCAATCAGTGCTGCCTCTCACCACCCCAGGCTTTTTTGTTCAGCATCTCATGTTCAAACTGTGGGAGCTATAACAATAAACTATGTCTGCTGGAAGAATGTTTATATCTGACAGAAGCAATATATGCACTCGAACCCAAAAGTCTTTGAAAAGAGTATATAAGGTATGTAAAGATAACTCCATATTATTAGGTATATAATTTTTCAGTCCTGGACTTTCTCTTACAGTCAAATCCATTCTGGGAGTTGTAGCTTTGGTTCATTTCAATGGAGCCAATTGGATTGACACCTGAAAACAGTTTGGAAAGGGAAAGCTCAGGTTTGAGGCATGGTTTTCATGATGACAATGAGTCCAAGCTCTAGAATCGAATGAATGGAATGGGATGAGATTTGTAAAGTGCACTAAACATGAAGGTGTCAAAGCGCTAGCGCAAGTAAGCAGTGGCGGCTCCTCTGCTATGGCGGAGGAGCGTCGCCCCACTCCTTTCAAGCAGTGCGAGAAGAGGAAACATAAAATGATAACTTTCAGTTATTATCATTTTATGTTTGTGCTGCTTTGCGGTGGATAGGACTGCTCTGCTCTCGGAGCAGGGCAGGGGAGGAGTGGTTTGCCCACTAATAAGTGCGCAATGACTGATTAGTCGGCCCTCTAGGGATGCCCAAACCTGTCATGCGCACTTTCCCCGTTCTCCATGCAGGCTGCAGTACAGCCTGCATAGAGAACATGCCCAGACCCCATTCCCTAGTTGAGCGTCAAACCAGGACGTTCAAAACCAATCACAACGCTGCATTGCAGCATTGTGATTGGTCAGTGGGGCCTGGCTGTGCTTCCTGTTCCTCGAGGAGAGCAGGAACAGAGACACAGGACCGGGCGGGAAGGTAAGTTATTTTTTTATTATTTTTTTTATTATGCGCATCCTCGCATGCCCCTACCCCTCACCCCGAGACCCACCCACCCGCCAGCTAGGAAGAGCCAGGTAGACCATCCAAAGAGCCTTATATATCACCCACTTTCTAACTGGCAGCCAGTGAAGGGAACAAATGCCCTCCCTCACCACGACATGTTTAGGCACCTTCAGGACAAGGCGGGCTGCCACATTCTGAATGACCTGAAATCAGGACTTGTTGATGTTCATATATAAGGCATTGTCATAGTATAAGCATTATGTGATTAAGGTGATGAACGCTGCCACTCGAAGTCCAGGAAGGATAAGAGAAAAGATTTTCTTCAAGGTTGTAATGATGGAGAAGCAGGAGCTGGCAGTCCTGCTGACCAGACAGTCAAAAGCGAGAGAGTTATGGAAAATGACCCCCAAATTTTTATGCAGATTCAACCAGAGATGGTACAGGACCACATGTCTCTGCAGCGGCGGCTCCTCCGCTATGGCAGAGGAGCGTCGCCCCCTCCTGCTGAAAAAACAGGAAAAATAAAATGATAATAAACCAATTTGTTATCATTTTATTTTTCTTTCCCCGCGACAACCAGCCAAGTCTGGGCACGGCGGGGCCATGATGACAGCAAGGGAGGAGTAGTGCAGAACTGTAAGTGTGCATGGACGTTTGGCCGGCCGTCTTAGAGAACTGGTGCTGGGATGAATCACAACAACAGACAGAATTCTGCACAAAGAGGTCAAAACTTTGCTGAATACTGCACTATATTAAATGCCCATACACTCCATCAGTCCATCCTGAATGTTTAGAGAAATGGGACAGGGGCCTTGCAATCTGGGACTTGCAATTTCAAATTTTTCATAAAAATATAAGTGTATCCTTGAAGATGTCAGAATGCAAAGTGGACTGACTGATGGTGCCACACAGTACATAAGATCAGTTGGGAAAATTGAATTGTGCAGTTAGCACCGGGTAGATCCCTACCAGGGGTGGGGGGGGAGCAGAGTCCTAGGGGGGGGGGAGGGTCAGCTTCTCATCTTTGTTCAGCCTGTTTTCTTCATCAGACAGTAAAGGCCATAGTAAAGGAAAGGCAGACAGACAAAGCACTAAATGTGAGAATAATGGGCTAGACAGATAAAAGCATCCATTAGAGGGAAAGGCCGCTGAGCAGCGGGTGCCACAATGTGCCTGCAAATGAAATTGCAATTTTAATTTGTCATTGGACAGAAAAATGCGGCCAATAAAGGCGAGCATCAGCAGATTAATTACATGGCAGTAAAACTTAACGATGGCGTGATACGCGCGAGGGATGGCTGATGGTTGCCGTACACGCAACTTGACGGCAATCATTAAGAGTCTAATGAATTAATATTTATGTTTGCATTTGCTTGGGATAGTGAAGCTCAGGCTGGTCAGTCTCTTAGCTAGCGGTCAGTCCAGACTTTGGTGAAGCTTTGCAAGAATTTCCCTACATCATTCAGCAACTAATTCAACACATTTCTGTGGGAATAAAGATGGTGACCAAAGAGGATGTTCTACAAAAATATCGCCTTTTAATATCGACCTGAACTGAAATTGAGCCTACAACATATCCTCAGTGTATGTAGATGTGGAGTTAAGAATAGTAAATCTATGCTTCCCTCTGCATGTTAAGTTTTAACTGCATGTCGGGAGACCATAGTCTGTCGATAGTCCATATTCTGGGGATTAATGTACGTGCAGGTCGACATCACTGACCTCAATATTTTTACAGACACAACCACAGGGTCTATAATCTCGACGCTTGCAGGCCACTATTTCTCCCTGTCAAAATTTGTGCTATGCAACCAGCCATACAAACCAACACTACAATTAGAAGGCTCCACCTTTCACTATAGACGCCAAATTCTTATTTACTAATCGTTACCGTGCCATCTACCCTTCGGAAATCCACCACGATTTATTGCAAAAACTCTCATTAGCACTACCACATCAGTCCATAGTCTTCATTCTATCACCAAGTATTGTGCCACCATCGCATAGTCAGTCTTCAAACACTATTCACTGTGACATCATCCTGCAATCAAGACTACTGCACTATTCTGTGCAACTTGAACCCATTTCCAACATGCTTATACCATTCAAAGCACCATCAACCCCCATCTTCCTTCCTATAGCATTTACGGCATCTTCAAATGCAGTTGGTACTCCCACACCATTCACTGCATCATTGATCCCTGGACAAAACTCTTACACAATTAATTGCAATAGCAATCTATAGACAACCTTCAAAAAACCATTCACTGCAACATTAACCTGCGATCAACAGATCTACATCATTCGCTGTAGGTTAAACTTGCAGTCATAAGTCCTACAGCACTTACTGCATCCTCAAACCAGCACTGCTATAGAACTAACTACAGTGGCATCCCAGAATCAAAACTCCTACACCAGTCACCCCAACATCAACCTCCAGTAAACATTTATGCACACGGTACTGCTTGTCATAAGCACTCTTATGCCATTCACTGCAACAAGTTATGTTATGCTATGTTGTTGGCATTGTATATGGCGCAGTCTGCCAATACATTGTCCTTTAGTGCTGTTGGTTGTCGATGCTGTGGATAGCTACTCCAGGGTTTCCATCGCAAGACACAGTCTGAATCATTCTACCAAGAAATGTTCTGGATATTGTGTTTTGGTCTGTTTTGGTTGGGTGGTTGGGTGGTGGTGCCAGGTAAGAGGTGTGTTAGAGCCGAGGGCCCTTACCAGCTGCTACCCCATCTGTTCGGTAAGTACCACATACTTTGCCTGCAAATAGTCTATGCCTGGTTTTGCTCACTGCGCAAATGTTTATGCACGGTATATCTTAGCAAGTGATGTTGGGAGCAAGGTGATGGTCCACTATGTGTTGGATGCATGTGTCTGATGTTGCATGTATTTGTTTTGGGACAGGAATGTTTCATGCATGATGAACAGGTATGTACCTTGTCCTGAGGGCCCTACTCAGGGCCGGACTAACCGTAGCGGGCACTGGGATTTCCCCGGTGGGCCGACAGGGTAGAGCCCGGTTTTAGACCCCTGGGGGGGACGTTTTTGTTATCGGGGGCCGGTGATATCGGCCCCTGTAAGAAAGTGATGTTTTCCACTAGCACCCCCCCACCCCCGGGGGCCGGCTGAGCTGTTTGTCAGGGATGGTTTCGGTTCCCAGTCCGGCCCTACTCCATGGTAAAGTGATATCCTCAGCTTTTTTTTGGCCCTGGAATCTAACCAATCTAGTCTGTGTGCAGGGGCAAAGGTCGATACCTGAGAAAATGAGATACAGAACCTGTTTTTCGACCATGAGTGTCACACAAAGAATGTCCACATAGCCTGTGTAGGACTACTCTTCATTTCCTGCATAAGTCAGATAAAGTGGTGAAGGCAGTGTACCAAGACTTTGTGATTCAATACTGTGACCAGACCTTTTTCTCTGTGTCCAGGAGAGTGTGGTCTACTGACCACTCTCATACGACGATTCTCTGTTATAAGAGCCCAGAATCTTTGCACTGACTTTCTGTCCGTATGTGTATCGAGAACATGTATGTGTAGTGAGTATATGGTACATGTATGGTAGTAGGTCTCTGTCTGCTGACAGTCTGAGTACAGTAACTAGTGTGGTCCAGTTTGTATGGCCATGATTTAGAATAATGCAAAATGGAAGGTGGACACAGCTTCTCCAGACAGTGAATTGGCTGCATTCCTGTGGCAGGTGGGTAGCACCAAAAGGAGTCTGACAAGGTGCCCAGCCCCTGTTATCATGAGTGAAATGGAAAAATTAGGAAACGAGGAAGGACACGTCTGCGTGTGTTTCAGTGGTGGGTGGTAATTTTACCAGGGAGGAGAGTGGGGGAGCACAAATGCACGAATACACCTCATTCACACCCATTCCTTCACACATGCACACACCCATTCACATCACTCACTAACAAATACACATACATTCATACATACACCAAACACGCACCAAACAAACCAAAACACATAAAACTTACCTCAACAGCAGCTCTCTGACAGGGATGCCTTGGAGGTCCCAGGAGGATTGGAACTGCTGCAGTCCCAACCTCGTCACATAGTGGGATGGGGTCAGGGAGACTGCTGACTCCACCCCACTCTGTGAAGAGGTGTCACTGATTGACACTCGGTCCTGGGCACTTCAGGGCTTAAAACTGAAGCTCCCAGGTCTGAGGCAATCAGTGGCGCTCCCCTTCATCACGAGGGGGAAGGCAGGCAAGGCCCCTCAGCCCATACGGACGGGCCGCTGCTGGTATGTTTACGTGTGCTTGTCTCTTCATTACTTTCTGGTGTTCGGACTTTTTCTGTTCTGTTTTTCTACACAGCACAAACCAAGTTAGAAGGTGTGTAACACTAAAGATTTCAGTAAAAGAAAAATTAAATGTTGCAGTAAAAGAAAGTAATCACAGGTATCAATTCACTGTCAACATTCCTACTCAGACAACAAAACATTAACCCACAGACAATACTTCTATACTCTATATCATGTACAGCACGATTAACAAACATTCAAAACATATAAGACTGAATTTAGCATCAATGCACAGACTACTCCCTGCATCGTTGGCTCGGACACCAATCTCCTCCATCATCCACTGAAATAACAACCTTGCCAGTACTCTTACACCATTCACAAGACCATCTATCAACAGTCAACAATCCTGAAAAGTTTGCTTTTTCATCAATAGTTCTACACCATTGACTGCAGTACAATTCACAGTCAGCATTCTTTACAGCAGGATCTAACCATCAGCAATTTTATGTCCCTGACTGCAACATCAACCATCCATGAATACTACTGTATCATGGACTAAAGCATCAACCTGCAGTCGACTCTCCTGCCTCATTTAATGCACACCATCTAGAGGATTTTTGTAGTTTACAGCCAATTTTGGGACATTCAGGGGGATATTTATAAGAAAATGACAGAGGGTGGTGTTACACCAAAATTGGCAACGCTGTGCTCCGACATTTTCAAAACACAGGGATGCGCCGTACTTACAATAATACGGCACACCCCTGCGTTTCACTTAGTGCTGGCGCTAAAAAAGCTGCCTAGCGCCAGTGCAGGAACCCTTGCGTAATGTTGCAAGGGTGCCTGTGCTGCTGGGGTGATTGTTAATGTGCAGGAAAGGACACCTTCCTGCATATAAACAGTCAGTAATGGTGATTTGCTCTTTCTATGTGTGCTGCAGAATTACCCGGCCTTAGTTTTTGGCACTCCCTCAGCCTTGTAAATCTGGGGCAGCGTTGAAAAGCAATGGGTTTGCGGTGGAATGCCAACAACAAACACCCATTGTACGCTCCTTTGCCATAGCGGACTGCGTCGCAAAGGGGCATATTTAAAAGGTGGTGTTAGGCCATGTTAAGTGGCTTAGCGCCACCTTGTATATATGGAGAATGGTGCTACGCCACCCGAGTGTCAGAAAAAGTGATGCTCCAGTGGCGTTAGAGGCTTGTAAATATGCCCCTCGGTGTCTCCTAAACAAAAGGACAACCTTATACCAACTCCAGTGTTTCCCCACAAAGATAGAGGCTTGTGCTTTGTACTTTAACATCAGGGGGTATCCTCCCCAGCCCATAAATCAGGACTGTGGTAGTACAATGTATATATATATTTCAAAGGAGGGTCTTTTTTGCTGTACCCAAGGTATAAGGTCTACTGACGCTTCACACTTTCAATCTTTGTGTCCCCCGTAACAGAGACCCTCTACTCACAACCTTAAGCAAATATGGAAACAGTTGTAGCTACAAAAAACTTAATCAGACAGAAAACATATAAGTGAATGAAAACTAGATCTGCTAACTTGAATGCAAAGTCTGAAAATTGGAATTATAAAGCAATTTTTGAAAGCAGAACCCCAACAGAAGGGAACAACTGGAAGAAAATTTTAACAACTGGGAAACAAAATAATATGTAGCCAGCCTCCCCTTCTTCCTTTCCTTGGGCTCCCCAGCCAGTTCTTAATTTGAGCCGGGGCTTTCTGGTGCTAAGCACCAGCACTTAATTGGTTTCCGGTGCTCGGCACCTGCACCTAATTGTCAACACCATACATAGAACAGTCCACCACATGGTGGCGCTGCTCATCTAATTTAGAGATGAGCAGAACCACGGTTGTTTAGGAATACAAAATACATTAAAATTGCAAATACCTGCCTCCCCAGCCATTCCTTTAGCTTTAGGGACCTGAAATAATCTGAACTGTAGCATTTACATGCGAGAGTGATGGTTAGTAGTTGTTTTGGCAGCGATGACAAGGGCGATGGGTGGTGCAAGCTGCAGTGGCCTCCCGGTCAGAGCTCTGGCACTTAATATTTTACAAATTAAGCACTGTCCCCAGCACATTTTGAAAGCTAAATTAATTATGCCAGTTTTTTTTTATTAAATGGCTCATTTTGAGCAAAATACATGGTGCGGAAGGCATCCGCGTAGCTCTGAATCTTTCCAGGTACATAAGGGCTACACCAACGAACATCTGCCTGGGATGCAGTTCTGGACATCAAAGAAGATTCAAGAGCATCATTTATTCTTCTGTCATGCTGTGACTCTCAGGGATAGTTTTCAAGATCAAACACCTCCATATCAGCTGAGCAGGACCAGCAGTCTATTGTCAATGATTGTCCCGAAGCTCCATTGATGTGTCCTTTTGATGTTCAACCCTGCATTGTGTATAAGCAAAGCAGGACAATGGAGGAAGGAGCTCTCACTCATTTCAGAGAAGATGAATAAAGGGAAGGGATATATTGGGAAATGATGAACAATAGATTAAACGCGGCTAGGCACAGTTCGGAGGCTCAAACCTGGACTGGCAACACGCCTACGCTCACTAAGGTGGAATGTTCACTATCAAGACAATTCTCTGACGCCTGGACTGTAAAATTAGTCCTATAGATGGTAAAGGCCAAACACGCAAAACTGAATCCTTCACTTACCAGGGCAAAAGTTTTCATCACACCTATGAAATTCTCCAAATTTAAATTGTCCGTGTTACTGTATTTTGCGAAATTTCAGAAGATTTCACAATCTGTAATTTTGCATACTTTTCGGCTAAAGGACACAGGCTAAAACCAATAATCTCTTCCAGAAATTATTTTCTTCTCAACTGGTGTCCTCTCTCGCGTGACTTCTGAATATAAGGAGCCTTCAGTTTTCCTATGAGATACTGGCAAGTAAAGTTTATGAAGTTTCTTGTAATTTCTCACATGTTTCATAAGAGTTCATATAAATAAATTCATGGTTTCACCGGTCGCGGCCGGCATTACTCATTTAGGGGGGGGTCACGCGGGGTTGGCGCGCGGGGGAGGGAAGATTTAAAAATGTTTAAAAAACTTACCTTACCAGGTCCCGCGCCGCCTCCGCTCCTGGCCGGGTCCTGCGTTTTCCTGCTGCTTTCCTGCTCTCCTGCCTCCGGCAGGAACAGGAAGCAGGCAGCCTCCCTCCCCTCCCCAAAGCCAATCACAATGCTGCAATGGCAGCATTGTGATTGGTGGGGACAGCGCCCAGCCGGGCGCCTATGGGTAGGCCATTTTCTCTATGTAGGCTGCATGCAGCCTACATAGAAAAAATGCAGAGTACGCATTACTGGTTTGGTCAGCCCCAGAGGGCCGACCAAACAGTCAGGGCCGACAGCATTGGGCAAGCCACTCCTCCCCAACCCACCCCCAACCAGGCATACCATTCTGCTTTCTCGCAGCTTGACAAGCAGAAACATAAAATGGTAGAAAGCAGTAGAGGGACACACCTCCGCCCTAATGGAGGAGCCGCCCCTGGGTTTCACATGCCCTTGTCTTTTACCAGTTATTTAAGAAGGTATCCATGCCTATTAGGCGGCCAAGACCTGGAACGACCTCCCCCTGCAACTAAGAGCCTCACCATCGCGCCAGCAACTCAGGGAGGACCTCAAGACATGAATGTTCAACCGATAGGAGAACAGGCAGTTTATTAGACAGCACCTTGAGACTCTCACGGGTGATGCAGTCGTGCTCTACAAATCCTGACTGATTGATTTTTAGGTCGAGCCTGGGCAGTGCATGCGCTGATCTGCGAGGCATGCTGTATTGAAGTATGGACTTGAAGCCCCGCCCACTCTCCACCCATATTTGTCATTGGCTTGTGTCATTGTCCTTCGTAAATGCTGGCTTCTGATTCGTTAATAGGCTCGTTAGTCCCTCCTTAGTACCGCCTTGTCTTCATTTGTAACCTCCCATGAGGACTGGCCCTTTTACTTTGGTTGTTACACAGTACGTCTGTAAGCACTATTTTCTTTAATGAGTTTCTCCTACTGCAGGCACGATATGCTTTCCTGCAACATTCAGCCCCTTTGCGCACTTTCATAAGGCGCTTTTACAAAAAAAAGCATTTGTTTGTCAACTGGACAAACAAATACTGTTTCTGGTAAAAGCGCCCCATTCAGCGCCTTCACTTTAATAGTGGCCAGGGACCTTTCTTTAGACACGGCTCGTCTGAAGAAAGGAGCGTGGCCTCTATTAATGTGAAAGGGCAGCATGGGGCGCTTGTAAACATCAAGCATTTGCAATGCAATTGGTCTCGCATTTTAGAAACTTTGACCTATTGGTATTGCAAATGACAATGCTTTTCATTATTGCAGGTTTTTTAAACACATAAATAAAAGGTATTGTCATTTACAATGCCAATAGCTTAAAATCTTGCAATTGCGAGACATATTGGATTGCAAATGCTTGTTTGATTAGTTGTGGGAGTGCCCTCCAACTAGACCAGAGAGACAGCCGGGTACTGAGGAGCAATTTAAAAAGATCAGCCTTGAGGGCAGGAAAGGACCCCTGGGAGATGATATTTATTTATTTACTTATCGATCTGATTTATTTCGGCAATGCTGACTTGTGGCACAAAGGCCAGTAACTAGCCCTGATTCCTTAAGAAGTCAAAGATTGACTGTTCAGGAGACACTCCTGCTGAGTCAGCAATAAATGATCAACAAAAGCTTTGGGGGGTGGGGGATGGGGGCTGTGTCAGCAGTGAGTAATCAACAACAGCTTTGGGGATGGGGTGCTGAGTCATCAGTACGTAATCAACAACAGCTTTGGGGTTGGGGTGCTGAGTCAGCAGTAAGTGTAAAACAAGAGTTTTGGGGTGCTGCCCAAGTGTGCACCTTAATTAGCTACAGAACAGAATGTATTGTCCTTACATGGTAATACGACCCTTGGAGACCATGCGACTCAATGTCTGAGCACTCTTCTTTTTTCAAGATTGCAAACTAGCTAATGGCGTGGAAAGATCCCCGGAACCTCATATGTACCCCTCTCCCCAACCTTGGCTGCAAAGCGAAGGTGGAAGCCTGATGTTAAGCAAGACTCTCGGCCAGTGAGCACATTGCAAAAACCAACCTCGAATAATCAGTGGTACTTCTGGTGTCTGTCAGTGAAATTGCTCTCCCACCCTCGCAGCTCCACCATTAAGTGAGGCCTGCCCCTGCCCCTGCACTCTCGAGTGTTGGTGATCGAGGCCCTCCTCCACCCGCAGGTTTCCCTGCGCCTCATCCCTGGTGGTCCAGTGGACCTCTGTCTCCTTCCTCTAACTCTGCTCTTTCACTCGTTTTTCTACCCTTTTTTATCTTTCACCTTTCTGCACTTTTCTGCATCTCTGCTCTTTTGTGCCTTATTTCTGCTCATTTTCCCTTCCTCTTGCTCTGCCCTTTCACTTTTTTCACTCGTTTTTCTACCCTCTTTTATCTTTCACCTTTCTGCACTTTTCTGCATCTCTGCTCTTTTGTGCCTTATTTCTGCTCATTTTCCTTCCTCTCGCTCTGCCCTTTCACTAGTTTTCACTCGTTTTTCTACCCTCTTTTATCTTTCACCTTTCTGCATCTCTGCTCTTTTGTGCCTTATTTCTGCCTATTTTCCCTTTTTTCTTTATCCCTTATTTCCTCCCTTTACCTTTACCCGCCGCTGATGCCCCCGCGGCCCCTCCCCCCCAGCGCGACCGGCCCAATCCAGCTCCCCTCCCCGCTCCCGCCTCCCAGCTGTCCAGCCCTCCCCGACCTCTACTTAATGGCGGCCACTGCGAGGACAGGCGAGCAAGACCACTGACTCATTGTCAGTGAAATTGCTCTCCCACCCTCACAGCTCCACCATTAAGTGAGGCCTGCCCCTGCCCCTGCACTCTCGAGTGTTGGTGATCGAGGCCCTCCTCCACCCGCAGGTTTCCCTGCGCCTCATCCCTGGTGGTCCAGTGGACCTCCATCTCCTTCCTCTAACTCTGCTCTTTCACTCGTTTTTCTACCCTTTTTTATCTTTCACCTTTCTGCACTTTTCTGCATCTCTGCTCTTTTGTGCCTTATTTCTGCTCATTTTCCCTTCCTCTCGCTCTGCCCTTTCACTTGTTTTCACTCGTTTTTCTACCCTCTTTTATCTGGGAAACGGCCACTACAACGAGGCCGTTTCCACGCATAACTTAACCACGCATGTATTACAACGCATGCGTGGTTACAATGGAAGCCTTTACCACGCATACCTTTACTACGAGATACGTAGTAAAGGCATGTGTGCTAAAGGCAAAAAAAAAAAGGGGGGCTTGGGGGGTCTCCCCCCCCCAAAAAAAAAAACGCGTGAAAAAAAGGGGGCTTGGGGGGGTTTCCCCCCCAAAAAAAACTCACCAGAAAAAGAAGCGAAGAAGAGGCAATCGGCGTCGTAAGAGGAAACGGAAAGACACTTCCGTTTCCTCTTTACGACGTTCAACGTCAACACGGAAGATGAAGAAGAAGCCACAACGTGGAGAGGTAAGGGGAATTTGAAAAAAAAAAAGAAGAGGTCCGATTTAAAGGTTGAGGGGAGGGGTATATGTAAGAAGGGTTTAGGGGTGGGGGAATAACCATTACCAAGAGTATGGCCTTACCATGCATAAATTTACAACGAAAATCGTTGTAAAAGAATGCGTGGTAAAGGAATATTCGTGGTAAAGGTTATGCGTAGGAAAGGCATTCCGTTGTAACGCATGCGTGGTAAAGGCATGCGTTGCAACGGATTGCGTTGTAACGTCATACAACCCTTTTATCTTTCACCTTTCTGCACTTTTCTGCATCTCTGCTCTTTTGTGCCTTATTCCTGCTCATTTTCCCTTCCTCTCGCTCTGCCCTTTCACTAGTTTTCACTCGTTTTTCTACCCTCTTTTATCTTTCACCTTTCTGCATCTCTGCTCTTTTGGGCCTTATTTCTGCCTATTTTCCCTTTTTTCTTTATCCCTTATTTCCTCCCTTTACCTTTCCCCGCCGCTGCTGCCCCCGCGGCCCCTCCCCCCCAGCGCGACCGGCCCAATCCAGCTCCCCTCCCCGCTCCCGCCTCCCAGCTGTCCAGCCCTCCCGACCCCTACTTAATGGCGGCCACTGCGGGGACAGGCGAGCAAGACCACTGACTCATTGTCAGTGAAATTGCTCTCCAACCCTCGCAGCTCCACCATTAAGTGAGGCCTGCCCCTGCACTCTCGAGTGTTGGTGATCGAGGCCCTCCTCCACCCGCAGGTTTCCCTGTGCCTCATCCCTGGTGGTCCAGTGGACCTCTGTCTCCTTCCTCTAACTCTGCTCTTTCACTCGTTTTTCTACCCTTTTTATCTTTCACCTTTCTGCACTTTTCTGCATCTCTGCTCTTTTGTGCCTTATTTCTGCTCATTTCCCTTCCTCTCGCTCTGCCCTTTCACTTTTTTTCACTCGTTTTTCTACCCTCTTTTATCTTTCACCTTTCTGCACTTTTCTGCATCTCTGCTCTTTTGTGCCTTATTTCTGCTCATTTTCCCTTCCTCTCACTCTGCCCTTTCACTAGTTTTCACTCGTTTTTCTAGCCTCTTTTATCTTTCACCTTTCTGCATCTCTGCTCTTTTGTGCCTTATTTCTGCCTATTTTCCCTTTTTTCTTTATCCCTTATTTCCTCCCTTTACCTTTCCCCGCCGCTGCTGCCCCCGCAGCCCCTCCTCCCAGTGCGACCGGCCCAATCCAGCTCCCCTCCCCGCTCCCGCCTCCCAGCTGTCCAGCCCTCCCCGACCCCTACTTAATGGCAGCCAAAGCGGCCGCGGGCACGCCGCTTGCACGCCGAAGGCACGTCAAAGGCAAGCCCGTCTGCGCCCGTCCGCGACCCGACCGCGACCCGACCGCGACCAGCACCAGGAACCCTGGACCTCTGCCCCGCCAACGCTACGACCCAGCAGCACTCCACGCACTCAACCCAGGCCGCAACAACAACTGCAAGCTAGCAACACCAGCCGACTCCCACGGACCCTTCAGCTGTCACCGCTGCCGGCACACCTGCAGCACCGCCAAGAACACGGATCCAGCACAACCCGCCCACAAGAACACAAACGAACCGAAGACCCTGCAATGCATCCTCCTCAACGTCCGATCCCTCCACAAACACGCCACAGAAATCTGGGACCTCCTCGACAGCACCACCCCGGACGTAGCGTTCTTCACCGAAACCTGGACCAACACCACCTCGGGACCGGTCATCGCCATCGCCATCCCCCAAGGATACAAGATCTCCAGGAAGGACCGCCCCACCCGCCCAGGAGGAGGAATCGCCATCGTCCACAAATCCAGCCTCCACCTGAGCACACTCCCTGACGAGCCCACAGAACTGATGGAACACCTTCACTTCAAGATACTGGCCAGCCCCACAGCCACCCTCCGAGGAACCCTCATCTACCGACCCCCTGCACCCCGCGGACCCTTCGCCAACTCCATCACGGACATTATCTCCCCGCAGGCCATCACATCCAGCAACTACACCCTGCTGGGAGACCTCAACTTCCACCTTGACAACCAACTGGACCCCAACACCACATCCCTCCTGGACAACCTCCACAACATTGGACTGCGCCAGATCGTGACCGAGCCCACGCACTCAGCAGGACACACCCTCGACCCCCTCTTCACTACAGGAAACTCCATCACCTTCAGCCACACCACCGAACTCCCATGGACCGACCATCGTTGCGTCCACTTCACCTTCAGAACACCCACCATCCACAGACACCAGCACCTGCTTCCACGAAGAAACTGGACCAAAATCACCGACGACCAGCTCACCTCCTCACTCAACAACTCCACCCCAACCATCGCGGAAAACGACGACCCCAACACCGCAGCCTGAACCCTGCATAGATGGATCTCGGACAGCACCAACACCATAGCCCCCCTCAAGAAAAACAACAATACCCGCGCCAAGAAAGCCAGATGGTTTACCACCGAACTTCGAGAGTCCAGAAGCACATGCCGCCGCCTCGAAAAGGCCTGGAGGAACACCAAATCCACAGAAGCCCACGACAACTTCAGAGCCGCCACCAACGCCCACCATCAACTCATCAGAGAAACGAGGAAAAAAGCGATTGAAGACAGAATCTCCACCCACGCGCACAACAGCAAGGAACTCTTCAGCATCATCAAGGAGTTCGCCCAACCCACTAGCGAGTCTACCGACATCCCTCCCTCACAAGACCTCTGCGACAAACTCAGCACCTTTTTCCACCACAAAATCAAGAGCATCTACGACAACTTCGACGAAGACAACCAACACACTGAACCCTCACCAACCACCCCCGACACCCGGAAACCAGCGATTGACGACTAGACAGCCCTCACCACCGAAGACACACTGAAGACAATGAAGTCAATCCACTCAGGGGCCCCCACGGACCCCTGCGCCCACCACATCTTCAACAGAGCCGCCGACACCATCGCACCCATGCTCCGCCACACCATCAACCGCTCCCTGGCGACCGCCTCGTTCCCCGACGACTGGAAACACGCCGAGGTCAACCCCCTCCTAAAGAAACCCTCAGCGGACCCCACCGACCTCAAAAACTACAGACCCATCTCCCTGCTCCTGTTCCCAGCGAAAGTCATCGAGAAAGCCATCAACAGCCAACTCGCACCATTCATTGAAGAACCCAACATCCTCGACTCCTCCCAATCCGGCTTCAGAAAAAACCACAGTACGGAAACCGCCCTCCTCGCCGCAACAGACGACATCCGCACCCTACTGGACAAAGGAGAAACAGTAGCCCTCATCCTCCTCGACCTATCAGCGGCGTTTGACACAGTCTCCCACCGCACCCTAATACGCAGACTCTACGACGCAGGAATCCAGGACAAGGCCCTCGACTGGTTCCGCTCCTTCCTCTCCGGCAGGACGCAGCGGGTCAGACTCCCCCTTTCCTCTCGGACCCCACACCTACCACCTGCGGAGTCCCCCAGGGCTCCTCCCTCAGCCCGACGCTCTTCAACGTCTACATGGCTCCACTCGCCCCCATCGTCAGAACCTACGGACTCAACATCGTGTCATACGCAGACGACACCCAGCTCATCCTCTCCCTATCCAACGAGCCCAACACCGCCAGACGCAACTTTCGAGAAGGCATGGAAGCCGTCGCCAAATGGATGAAAAGCAGCTGCCTACAACTAAACACCAACAAAACAGAAGTACTCATCCTGGGCCCAAACCCCGATGCCTGGAGCGACACCTGGTGGCCCCCTGCCCTCGGAAACCCGCCAACCCCCACGGACCACGCACGCAACCTGGGAATCATCCTGGACTCCGAGCTCAAAATGGACTGCCAGATCAACTCTGTCTCGTCTTCCTGCTTCCACACCCTCCGCCTCCTTCGTAAGACCTTCAAATGGATCCCCTCGAACACCGAAAGACCGTCACTCACGCCCTGGTCACCAGCAGACTCGACTACGGCAACGCACTCTACGCCGGAATAAACAAAAACCTCACCCGCAAGCTACAGAACATCCAGAACGCCGCCGCAAGACTGGTCCTCAACCTGCCAAAACACTGCCACATCTCCCAGCACCTGCGCACACTCCACTGGCTCCCTGTCGAGGCGAGGATCACCTTCAAGATGCTCACCCACGCACACAAGGCCCTCCACGGCACCGGACCAGCATACCTGAACAGCCGACTCAAATTCCACGCACCCCAAAGGACCCTACGATCAGCCCAGCTCTCCTACGCCGTGGTCCCCCGCACCAGAAAGACCAGATCGGGAGGCCGCTCCTTCTCCTTCCTCGCGGCCAAAGAATGGAACGCCCTTCCGCTCCACCTCAGACATACAACATCGCTCCCCATCTTCGCAAGAAACCTCAAAACCTGGCTCTTCGACAGACCCCCTCCTTGATGGATGGAACCTGCACCCCCCCCACCCCAGGCGCCTTGAGACCCTTACGGGTGAGTAGTCGCGCTTTAACAAACCCCTGATTGATTGATTGATTGTGGAGAGGAGGCCACAGGCATCGAAATCTGGATCCATGAGAGGTCCTTGTGTGAATGAGGCAGATGGTCACATGGAGCATCATCTGCACAGGGAAAAGTTGTGTCCCCACTGGAGAGAGATGATTACTTATCCCCTGACCACAGAGGGACATCCTGCTGAACCCCGGAATGAATACCTGCATCCCTTCATCCATCATCCCTACATGAACCACATACATCTAGGCACTCTATCTACACCTCACTCTGGCTTAAGCTTGCATGTTACCCCGCTCATAATTTCTGTGTTGAACATAATTGAACGACACCACCTCTCACAACCCAACCACAACACTACAGAAGCATTACATTCATGAAACAGCGTGGTGCACCACCCTGCAACCACTTTGGAAAATCCATCACAAGTAACCGTGCCTCTTTCAAGACCAGGTATACGAAACACACCCACATTCTTACACAAGCATACATACCTTGCATGCAACAACCACTAAAGTAGCTCTCCATACCCCTCCCACACAGTGGTTCACTGCTTAGACAATACCATAAAAGACATAACGTGTATTTGTAAAGTGCACATTCACCCAAGGGTATCTTGGCGCTGAATAACAGATGTTTATTGTTACCCAACTCAATGGTACTCATTTTATTGACCTCAAAAGGATGACAGGCTGAGTGAACCCACCAGGATTTGAACCCATGACCATGAGATTAAACACAGGCCTCTAAGTAGACCTATTAGTCCACTAAGCCACCAGACCCAATGGCCAGATCATGGTCTGTGAGCTTCCAACTGACAGTCAATGGAGAGTCCAGGCGACAGAGGGCCATGAATGATGCACTTCTGGGACAACCAACACCACCAACATGTGGAAAGTAGCAGATGTGCACTGTACAAATACCAGTGACACACAACAACATTGACAGACTCACATACACCAGCACTTTCAAACTGACATGCATTCTTGAGCGAACATGTACTCACTTTCAGACTGACTTACACTAATACTTACACAACGGCATGAACATAGTGACATGTATTCACACTCACCTACACACTTATGCATTCATATCCACTTATAGACATTGACTGACACTCACACACTGACATGTACCATCACTTCCGTGTAATGAAAGGTAAATAGTTAACAATCTCCAGTGCCCTTTTAGGTGTCCACCAACCCTATCTTATCCAAGTCGAAGCACGAGAAATACGTCATTCTCCATAGAAAAACACAAAACCCAGAACTATTGTTTGCACTTGATTTTTGCAATAACTTCATAAAAATTGTGCATTCTCTAAAGCTGTCTTGCGGCATGCTTAGCGAATTGGCATAACGTCATAGGCCAGAGTGAAATTTGATATTTTTTTAAGGGTTTATATGTTAAAAGATTGTGAAATGCATGCATTCTCTGCGTATCACGCATGGGAGGGGGGTCATGGGGTTGGGGGGTCATCTGCATGAAATTTGCACTGGCGCCCTCGAGCACAAATGGCAAGTAAGATACTAGCTCACTGTATGGCCCATACAGATTCACATACAGTGAATTGTGCAGCGTATGTGTTTCACAATTCCTTTGACTTTTTTCTGCTTCAAGGATGTGGCCTAACGGCTAGGGTGGTCGACCTCAAATCTGTGGGACCAAGTTTGAGTCTCGGCAAGGACCAGGGGCGGCTCCTCCAAGAGGGCGGAGGAGCATTGCCCCACTGCTTTCTCGCAGCGTGAGAACCAGAAACATAAAATGGTATTTTAAATACCATTTTATGTTTCTGCTTCTCGCGCTGCGAGAAAGCAGAAGGGTATGCCTGGTTGGGGGCGGGCGGGCAGGTCGGGGAGGAGTGGCTTGCCCAATGCTGTGGGCCCTGACTGTTTGGTCGGCCCTCTGGGACCGACCAAACCAGTCATGCCCACTCTGCATTTTCTCTATGTAGGCTGCATGCAGCCTACATAGAGAAAATGGCCTCCCCATAGGCGCCCGGCTGGGCGCTGTCCCCACCAATCACAACGCTGCCATTGCAGCGTTGTCATTGGCTTAGGGCAGGGGAGGGAGGCTGCCAGCTTCCTGTTCCTGCCGGAGGCAGGAGAGCAGGAAAGTAGCAGGAAAGCGCGGGACCCGGCCATGAGCGGAGGCGGCGCGGGACCCGGTAAGGTGAGTTTTTTTTTAATCCCTCCCACCCCACCCGAACCGCCGCACGACCCCCCCACCTGCGAGTCATGCGAGCCACGACTGGCAAGGACGCTCAAGATCCTGTGATTCTGGGCAAATCACTTAGGGGTCGATTCCGATTCGGGCCGGAAAACGTACCGTCCGACTCGGTGCAGGAATTTATTCCGACCGACACGAACCGGCGCCGTCCGACCCGGGTAGTACGATGAAATGCATGTGAAATCCGACCGACTCGGACGGAATACAAAACGAACGACCGAGCCGGACGGAAACAAGCCATCCCGCCGGAAAAACACTCGAAACTAACCGACCAAGACGCACCCGGATAGCGACCGAACGAAACGTACCCGCGAACTCCGACCCGCGTAGTACGATGCTATGCGTGCGAAACACGACCGACTCGCACGGAGCACAAGCCGTACGACCACACGCACACAAAACCCAGCCGAATCAACCCAATACTCCGCGACCGACTCGTACGCCGCACATGAAACCAACCTGAAACACAGCGGGAATGAGTCGGACAACATCGCACCAGACAACAGCAGCGTCCGACTCGGACACAAGAACGACTCCTACATGCACCCAAAGCACCAAAGGAAAAAAGTTTTAAAAAAATGGCCAAACAAGCTACCACAAAGCCAATAAATACTGGGAGTGGGGGGAAAAATGGAACAAGGATCCACCCCCAACCCCACCTACATAAAGGCCACAAATCCCTACCATGAGCCTTTGCAAATTCCACAGACCTGCCAGCAAACAACACCATCACACAGCAACCACAGACACTCACAGCTCATACATCACACAAGCCACACACCATTACCACACTTACAAATAGCACCCTCACACACACCCAGCTAAACCTACACTCACACACCCCCACTTGCACACACACACACACATCAATCACCACCACCACCCATCACCATGCCCCCAAAGAAGAACCACAAGTTCCTAGATTGTGCATTGGAAGTCCTGGGAGACGAGATACTCAGGGTAGAGCCACAGTTGTTTGGTACATTGGTACAACAGACCCCCATGTCGCAGAAAACCAAGATGTGGGCGAGGATTGTCGACGGGGTGAATGCACAATCACCATGTTTGCGCACAAAGGAAGACATCCAGAACAGGTGGTATGATGTGCGCAGGAGGGTCCGGGACCTACTAAAAAAGGACTACATCATCAGCCAGCGCACCGGCAGTGGCCCTCCTGCAAAACCAATATACCTCAGGCCCTGGGAGGAGAAGGTGCGGGCCATCCTACCACCAGTGAGCGTATATGGACTAACAGACATCCCAGAGCCTGGTGAGTACACAACTTATATACACAATATGGTGTGACAATACACACACAGCACCCTCAAAGGGATAGGCAAACCATGCACCCTTGCCAAATACACAGCAAACAAAACATACTCATCCCAAGATGTGAATGCCAGTCAGACAAACACAACACCTGCCATCTCATAGTGACATCTAACTGTGTCATGACATCTACAAACCTAACAACAAATACAGCAAGGCAGTGGCACAAATAGAACCAACAAACACTCCCAGATATATTGACATCACTAGAACACCACCTCACAGGGAAGATCACTGAAAGGAAGGAATTCTGTGTATGCTGGTAAAGTCAGTGTAGCCAATAGCATCATGGGAGTTGGAGTCATAGATATTGCTCAGCCTCACAATTGGCCCATCAACACCACCCTGAACCATGCTTACATCACAGGGAGTGGAAAAGGACTCATAAGATGGCTGACACTGGGTACTGCTGGGGGGAGCACAAGGCCCTGCAGGCAACTGTGCAACAACCAACAGCAGGACACCACTGACTGACATCCTGAAAGACAACTTGCACTCCCTGCAATGGAAGCATGTTCCATGGTGGGATATCTGGCTGGGTGGGAAGGAGGACTCACAGCACTGACCATAGTTACAAGCACCTCCCCTCACACACACCCCAACACTAACTCCACAAAACCCACCTGGGAGAATGCAATGCCTCACATTCTAACTCAAGATCCCACAAAGACCAACCAGCCGGGCTCATACTGTGTGAAGCACAGGGACACTCTTGGGACTGGTAGCCAAACAACCGCAAGGAGAACACTCTCAGCCAACCTGTCAGCACAGGCACCCCACCCCACAGGGAAGCAGAGTCAAAAGGAAGGAAGGATGGGCATGCTGGGAAGGGGGGTGGAGGCAATAGCATGATGGGAGTGGTAGTCACAGATATTGCTCAGCCTCACAATTGGCCCATCAACACCACCCTGAACCATGCTCACATCACAGGGAGTGGAAAAGGACTCACAAGATGGCTGACACAGGGTACTGCTGGGGGGAACACAAGGCCCTGCAGGCAACTGTGCACCAACAAACAACACGACCACATTGTCAGCCATCTTGCCATTGCTCTCACACTCACACACACTGAAGTCCACTCAAAAGGAAGGAAGGATGGGCATGCTGGGAAGGGGGTGGAGGCAATAGCATGATGGGAGTGACAGTCACAGATGTTGCTCAGCCTCACAATTGGCCCATCAACACCACCCTGAACCATGCCCACATCACAGGGAGTGGAAAAGGACTCACAAGATGGCTGACACTGGGTACTGCTGGGGGAGCACAAGGCCCTGCAGGCAACTGTGCAACAACTAACAGCAGGACACCACTGACTGACATCCTGAAAGACAACTTGCACTCCCTGCAATGGAAGCATGTTCCATGGTGGGATATCTGGCTGGGTGGGAAGGAGGACTCACAGCACTGACCATAGTTGCAAGCACCTCCACTCACACACACCCCAACACTACCTCCACAGAACCCACCTGGGAGAATGCAATGCCTCACATTCTAACTCAAGATCCCACAAAGACCAACCAGCCGGGCTCATACTGTGTGAAGCACAGGGACACTCTTGGGACTGGTAGCCAAACAACCGCAAGGAGAAAACTCTCAGCCAACCTGTCAGCACAGGCACCCCACCCCACAGGGAAGCAGAGTCAAAAGGAAGGAAGGATGGGCATGCTGGGAAGGGGGGTGGAGGCAATAGCATGATGGGAGTGGTAGTCACAGATATTGCTCAGCCTCACAATTGGCCCATCAACACCACCCTGAACCATGCTCACATCACAGGGAATGGAAAAGGACTCACAAGATGGCTGACACTGGGTACTGCTGGGGGGAGCACAAGGCCCTGCAGGCAACTGTGCAACAACCAACAGCAGGACACCACTGACTGACATCCTGAAAGACAACTTGCACTCCCTGCAATGGAAGCATGTTCCATGGTGGGATATTTGGGCTGGGGGGAGAAGTCGGCCCGGATGGCAACCAAATAACACCAATGCTGGTCAGGCACACACCTCAACATTCACATTGACATGCCACAGGTTGGCAGGACAATGTGCTACACCAATATCACTCTCTGACTGTCATAACTGAGTAGAATGCAATGTCCAGGGCCGCATCCAGAGGAACAGTCACAACTGTCCGGTATTTTAACAATTGATGCCTGTAGAAACATACCATACAATCTGTGTTTCTCCCCAAAACAGGTGAAGATGGGGACTCAGCAGCAGATGAGGAGGAGTCCCTGTCCCAGGCTCCGGGGGACACAGAGCTCACTGGTGTGGATCAGCCTCTGCACTCCTTGGATGGCGAACAACAAGCTGGACCCTCCGGTGCCAGTCATCATGCAGCACCAGCAGGACCAACATCTGCACCCCCTGCACCCACCCCTCCAACAACTGCCAACACACAGGCCACCCCTGCCAACACGGACACACCAAGGACCACAGGTGACAACAGCGCAGGGACCCAGGACCAAACTGGAGCCGCTGCCATCGAGCCCACTAACAACACCCAAGTGGGCACACGGTCACCTGTGCGTGGCACCGCAGGCCCTGCACGTGTTGCCAGGGCTGGTGGGAGGGGTGGTAGACACAGGTCGCTATTTGCAGAGGGGTTGGGACTGCGTGATGACCCACAACTGGCACGCATTGCAGATGCGTACCAGACCAGCACCGGAGAGGTCACCCAGGTAGTGGGGATCCTCAAGGAAATACAACAGCAGCAGGCTGCTCATCATGCCCGCTTGGACTCCCACATGTCCCGTGTCGAGACACACATGTCTCGCATGGAGTCCAAGTGGGACACATTGCAAGAACTCACAGCGGTGCATAGGGACATACTGACATGCCTCCGCCAGATCAGCACCAACATGGCCTCACCTTCCTGTGCGCCCACAACATCTGTTGCCACTACATCCGCAACAGCCACAGGGAGGGAGGAGGAGTCTGGCGGAGAGTACCCTGCACCGGGGCAGCCTGCACCTGAGGGTCCCCCCCCAAGAAGAGGGGCCGTCCGAGGAGGCCAAACTGAGAGGCAGATGGCCAGCTACATCCCCCAGGAAGCCAACACCTGTTCTGGAACTTTTCCTCTGTGTGCAAACTGCACGCCCTGTCGATGGCAACCCAACTCGCCCACATGACATGGGGAGCTCTAGTTGTACAAATTCATCAGATGACTGTGGACTATACCCTGGACATTTCATCTACCAGGACTTCCAATTCACATGGGAACTTTGGATTCCAATTTCTATGTACAGCACCCACCATCCTGTGCACCATCCCCACACCTTTGTAAATAAACTCACCAAAAAACCATATCTGCCTCTGTTGTGATTCCAAAGTGGTCTCTGTCATGGAGATGGTGATCAGAAATATGACACTGTGCATGCTGACTGCTACAACAAGTCCAACACCGTCATGGCAGTCATGGCGACGTGACACATATGAGGGAGACACACCACTAGGGCCACACAACACATACACACCAGGGCCATATGACTCATCCCCTACACTGATGTTGCCTGGAAATACAGTTCAATGCACAGACACCACACATATTCACAGTCTGTGTCAACTACATCACAGGTGCAGTAAGCAAATGTCACTCAGATGTGTGACTACGGACAACGCACACCCCAAAATGTAGAACAGGTTTATTACACATTTGCTACATGTTGTTTCCACTACAAATGCAAGCTAATCCCACCTGGCTGTGGCCACAAAGTCAAACAATGCAGAAGATAGAAAGTCCAGGGGTGTGTGGCACATCACCTGTAGGGGAACAACTGCTGCCACCTTGGAAGTTGAATCATTGATTCGGGGGATCCAAGTTGTTCTAACTACTCCAGCAGCACCCTGTGAAGGACAGACATGACACACACTCAAAAGCACAGAAGAACAGCACAGAACGGCAATACTCATGTCTAATACCTGTCACAAGTTAAATACACAAAAGCAAGTTAGAATGTCTACACTGTTGGCAAGTACAGACCACCTGCAAGGACACATCTCCGCATGCATCCAGTCAAGTTGCACATGGCCACACTCAAACAGCACCAGAGCACCACACACACATATCATGCAAATCAAATTCATTGATAGTACAACACTCTGGATACTCACATTCAGCTGAAGAAGTTGGTGATGAGCTGTGTGCGGACATCACCATCACCATCATCATCACTGGCATCGTGGCCCAAGTCTGGATCCTCCACAGGTGGCGGATGTTGGTCATCGTCATCCAGGATGAGAGGCAACTCCTTCCGCACTGCCAGGTTGTGGAGCATGCAGCAGACGATGATAATCTTGCACACCTTTGCTGGGGCATATGGGAGGGCGCCTCCTGTCTTGTCCAGGCAGCGGAAGCGGCTCTTCAGGAGACCAAAGGTCCGCTCAATCACCCTCCTGGTCAGACCATGTGCCTCATTGTAGCGCATCTGGGCTGGTGTCACAGGGTTCCTGAGGGGTGTCAGCAACCACGGCATGTTGGGGTATCCCGAGTCACCTACAGACAGACAATTGCACATTAGCCAACATTGAAAAGTGTGCGGAAAGCAACATAGCACAACACACACAATGGTACAAAGTCAGTACACACCGACAAGCCAAGCACGCTGGTTCGGCATCTGTGACATCATCCTCAGGATGCGACTACTCCTCATCACGTAGGCATCGTGTGCAGAACCGGAGAAACGGGCACAAAAATGTGTGATGGTCATGTTTGCAAGACATACCACCAGAGCATTGACAGAATGGTAATGTTTCCTGTTCCTGTATGCCTGCTCATGTGCCTGTGGTGGTACCAAAGCCACATGTGTCCCATCAATGGAGCCAATGACATGTGGCATCCTCCCCAGGGCATAGAAGTCACTCTTGACGTCAGTGAGTCGGTGACGTTGTGGGAAATAGATGTACTGGTTAAGGCATCTCAACATCGCCACCAAAACATCGCGTAGCACACGGCTGAACATAGTCTGTGACATACCACCAGTAGATGCCACAGTGTGTTGAAAGGTACCGGTGGCAAAGAAGTGTAGAGCTGCCATCACCTTCACCTTGGGGGTCAGCGCTGTCGGATACGGCCGGCCAGGCTGCAAATGTGGGTCCAACCGCACTGCCAAATCCTCAATCAGCTGCCTGGTGAAGCGGTACCGTCGGATGCTGTCACGTTCCACCATCGTTGCCAGGTCTGGGAATGGTCGATGGACAGCAGGAGCCCTGCAGTGCAGAGGTGAAGAAGTCAAGATTGTCAGTCACCCCACATATGTGACATTCACCATACTGTAGTTCACATGCTACATCATCAGCAAACACTAGTACTTGATGTGTGTCTCGTTCTGTTTGGACACATATGGCACCCACATGGACATCATGTAACATCTCTGTTCAACATGTGTGGACAACATGTCCCAGGGTGTGCTATGTGAAACCATTTGGCTGTGTCACAGTACCCATTTACTGCACTCACATTCCACACACATACCACAGTGACGTCTGGACAGATGCGCCACAGGCATCTCAACTCATTGACAGGTAGATTCCCAGGGAGCCTGTCTTGCCACATGGACACTGGCATGACATGGCGTATCATGTACACGTCAGAAAAATCAAACATGACTCCCACAGGTAGTGCCCCCTGTAGCCTCTGCAGGACAGACATGGACGTCAGTGACACACTCACACAACATCTAAGTCCATGCACAAACAACGTGGATGTGGAGACTGTCTCCCATTGTGCACATGGAGTCAGACATGTGAAACACAACATGCACACAGACTGCGGAGGGACATGACTATTGTGGCAATGGGCCACCCTGTGATGTACATGCTTTCCCACATGAGCCTTGCGGTATGTGACATGTCATACATATACACAACCTGGAAATGTGACCATGCAACATGCTCCAAAAATGAACAGTTGCACATCCCAGTGGTCATGTGCACGACACACAAAGGACCCTGTCCCCATTAACATGTGCACAGCCTGGGTGTGTCTGCCCCCAAGTGCCAGCCCAAAAACAACATGTACACACCCATACACAGATAAGGTCATGCTGCCACACATGCCTTAGATACAGTGTGGACTGGGTGTGGTGTAGTAGGTGTGCCCCAGAGTCCCTGGAAAGTATATGTGGCTGGCATAGGTTCACCATTGACCAGCATGGTGACACATGCGTGTGACCTGTACAGGGACGCGTTGTACAGCAATGGTCCGATCGGTGTGCCCGCTCGGACCATTGCATTGCATGTGAGCGGGTACGCGTTGTATCGCGGGTGCGCGTTGTACAGCAATGGTCCGATCGGTGTGCCCGCTCAGACCATTGCATTGAATGTGAGCGGGTACGCATTGTACAGCAATGGTCCGATCGGTGTGCCCGCTCGGACCATTGCATTGAATGTGAGCGGGTACGCGTTGTACAGCAATGGTCCGATCGGTGTGCCCGCTCGGACCATTGCATTGCATGTGAGCGGGTACGCGATGTATCGCGGGTACGCGTTGTACAGCAATGGTCCGATCGGTGTGCCCGCTCGGACCATTGCATTGAATGTGAGCGGGTACGCGTTGTACAGCAATGGTCCGATCGGTGTGCCCACCCGGACCATTGTATTGAATGTGAGCGGGTACGCGTTGTACAGCAATGGTCCGATCGGTGTGCCCGCTCGGACCATTGCATTGCATGTGAGCGGGTACGCGTTGTATCGCGGGTACGCGTTGTACAGCAATGGTCCGATCGGTGTGCCCGCTCAGACCATTGCATTGAATGTGAGCGGGTACGCGTTGTGCAGCAATGGTCCGATCGGTGTGCACGCATTGGCTGGGGCCTGGCATGGCAACGGATGCAGTTTTTGAATTTACAACGAGTCTGATGCAGTGAATTCAGTTGGCCAGCCACAACAATGTTGCAAATTCATGGGTGTCATGAAGTTGAATTTTTGAAGGATGCTGTGGGCGTGTATTGGAGCTGCTATTCCATGGATTGGCCAGATTCAGAAGATGCTACCGACTTGGACCTATCCCTTTGGACACATGGGACAGTATCTGCCTCTGCAGCACACATATAATGCTGGCTGTTCCCCTGAGAGCTCACTTGCCTGCACTACATGCTCCAGGACGACATCTGCCACTACACTGCTGCTGTCTCTGCATCCTCTGGCTGCTGCAATGGCACGTACTCTGGAGAGAGCCCCAGCCTTAACCCATGAGGAGAACCAGGCCCTGCTGGACAGCCTCCTTCCACAGTACAGCAAGCTGTATGGGACACCAGGGGAGCAGGTGAGTGTGCTGTCCACTGCCTCACTAATTGTGCATGTTGCCTGACTAGCAGGATTTACAGTGTGCACACCACTGGCTAGCATGCCCACTGAGTAGTTCGCACCCCCAAAGTGTGTAGTCACTTGCACTGAACAGGTACAGTGGAGTAACAGTGCATTCAAACAAGGTTCACTACCCATGCAATGATACCATGTAGTAACTGCTGGCAAACTGTCCATAGCACTCGTTGCACTGCCTGTGTACATCATATGCCCCTGTGATTGAGGCATGTATTTCCAACTGTGTGATGCACGGATATGTTGCATGTGTAGTAATGGCCTTTTCACTTTCTCATCCTCACAGGTTGATGCCCATCGGAAGCAGGACATCTGGCTGGACATCGTCCGGGCAGTCCAATCCGTGGGGGTCTACAAGCGCCGGATCCGCAACTGCCAGAAGAGGTGGCAGGACCTTCGTGGCTGGACCCGGAGGATCGCAAGGGTCCAGCTGAAGCTGTCGCCTCCTCGTAGGAGGGGCGGACACCGGACCCTGACCCCCCACATGCTCCAGATCCTGCTGGTGGTGTTCCCGGAGCTGGATGGGCAGCTGAAGGGCAGACAGCAGCAAGGAGGGGGTGAGTCTAAGACTGCACTGTGAACTCTGTCTAACATGCTATGTGCCCTCCTCTGGCCTGGTTAAACTTCCCCAGTACATCAGTCTTGTTGTCCAGTACCCATGTCCCTCTATTGTAACCTGGCCACTACCCATCTGATGCGCCAGTGTGCTCCTTACGCTCAGGATAATTGTGTCACTTGGGTACAGGGTCCCAGCATTTTGCTTTGCTCAAGGTGGTGACAGATTTTGTTCCCGTGACATTGTGTTTGCCTTCATGGGTGGGTCAGTTGCTCACACAATGCCTGAGTCGTGCTATGTAGTCTGGGTGTAACTTTGATATGTGATCCACTTGCACATCTAATTCACCACATGTCCCTGGGGTATTTGCCACACCCCCATTCTGCGGGTGGGTAAATTGTCTGGGCCTCAGGAGTATGTATGTCAAGTGTGTCACACATGCTTAGCCACCTGCCCACTGACCAGGGCTCATCCCTCTTGCAGGTGGAGCCGGACAGTCATGCCTACTACAGGGCATACAATACACTCTGTACTCCCACTCCCGTGTATCATCTGACATGCTGTGCTCAGTGAAATGTTGCCTCAGGTGTCTGCCTCTGTGTCGTTGTGCTGTGACTACGTTGTTGTGACTCCTGTGATGTCCTTCGGTTAGGGGTCAGCATGCCATCTGCTATTGCACCATGTGAGACAAGACTTCTGTGACTCATAGGTGTTTGATCACTTGACTGTGCAGACAGGTGTATGAGACTGTGACTTTCAGGCAGCTGTTCATCATTCACAGCACACTGTGAGGTGCTCTGGTTCAGGGAGTAGTGTTTCATGTCTCCCATTTGTCCAAATGGTGTGCAGTGTACAAATACTGGTTCAGAGGATGTGGTTAGTGGGGGATGAACATGTGCACTTGTCAGTTACATTACTTGCCTTCCCCATGTCCTAGTATAGTGACACAGTGCAGACTGTTGTTTGCTGGCTAACATGGCCATGTGACTTGAGACAGTGATGTATGACTTTGCAGGCATGCCTGTGTCATGGCATTAAACTTCCTAAGGGTGATCCTGCAGGGTGGTGACATGTGCAACAGGCACCCCATTGTGGCATTGACTATCCGGACATGGGTGCTTCATGGGGTCTGGTGCTGGTATGCATCACATGCATTTCTTTTTAGGCTCAGGCCGTCCATTTATCCAGACACCTGCACTGACTCAGTGGCAAGTGATGTGAGGTGGGCATGTTCACATACTTCACCGTGTTCCCAGCAATGTCCAACTACTGTGTAGGTGGTGCATGTGTCCACACTGGGGTCTTACCATCAGACGGGCACCAGACAGATGGGTGCAAGGGCAGGAGGGGTGTCTGTTCCATGGCTGACCATCAGACTGACAATTGGCTTCTCCTAATCTGTCTGATGACTTTTGGCAATGTTCTACTAGTGATGCCAGGGCTTGCTCTGTGATGTGCTGTACTTACTGTGGTGTGTGCGGTCAGTGCAGGTGACTGATGTTTGTCTGTTTCCCTAATTGTTTGCAGATACATCCACAGCCACAGGAGGGGACAGCTCCACGGACCAGGAGGAGCAGCGGAGCCAGACTGGGTCAGCGTCCGACGAGTGGTCAGAGGGACCCAGTGGCACGGAGGGCGAGGGGAGCCACACCGAGGAGTCCTCAGCACCATCCACCTCAGCTGAGGACCACAGCAGCTCGGAGGATGACTCCCTTGTGGAGGGGAGTGTCAGCAGCCACCACACCCCAGCTCCTCTGTCTGATCCCGCCACCACCACCACCACCACCGCCCTCCCATTGGCTCCCATTCCTGAGGTCCGTGGAGGCTCCCGTGCTCGGGAGCGTGTCTCCTTCAAGCCAGGCACCGCACCCCCTGCCCCTGTGTCCCCTGCTGCCCTGAGTGAGGAGTCTGTGTACCTCCTTCGGCAGCTCCATGTAGGGCAGACAGCAATGCTGACTGTCCTCCATGCACACACCACACTGTTGACACAGCTGGTGTCGTTCATGGAGGGCATCTCAATGGGTATGTCTGCCCTACAGAGGAGCAATAGGTCCATGGACTCCTCCCTGACGGCAGCAGTGTCCCTCCTCCAACAGTCCCTCACCCCTCCCACCTCTGCCCCATCCACACTTCCTACCCCCTACCTGTCCAAAGCACATGCACACCTGCATAATCACACCAACACACAGACACGAGCAGCACACACCACACCCAAAACCAAGGCAAGACGTGCACACAAGCATCCTCAGGGGACTGATTCCACACACACAGGGGATGGGGAACTGACACACACAGGCAACCACAGTCACTCCGCAATCCTCAAGATCCTCTCCCTCCAAGACCCCTTCCCTTGCCTCACCTGCAACCCCACATACACAGCAGCTCTTCCTCTCTGACCTCGGCCTCTTCCCCTCCAATCCCGCTGATCCAGCATCCCGGGGGAAGAGGAAGTCCACACACAGAGAGGAGAGTGCCCCTCGCCCCCGGACACCCTCCCCCAGGCGCAGGCAGAGTGAGCCCCCCACCCGCCAGTCCCTCCGGACCCGGAAGAGCAAGACCCCGCCACCGCCCTGCAAGTCACCCACCCAGTCTCTCACCTCCATCCCCCAGGCCACCACTCCACAGGTTCCACCGCCACACCCTGCCCCAGGTTCCCCCACACACCGATACCGCATCCCCAAAGTGCTCAGGCCCTCCCCCTGCCACTTGCTCTTCCACCCCCAAACCAGACGCTCTGCCTGTATGTGCCACTGGTGTGGAGACCGTGTCCCCCCCTCTGTCCTGCCCAGCTCTTCTGCCCCCCCTTCCACTCCCTTGGAGTCATGCACTGCAGTGGAGTCCACAACAACCCCATCTGACTCGGGCACTGCATTGGGGACCCAGCCCACTCCATCTGCCCAGCCCACTGCAGTGGTTGCAGCACCAACACCATCGGACTTGAGCCCTGCGGTGGTGCCGGCCCCCCCTGAGTCAGACACCTCCACTGCAGTTGCCGGTGACACTCCTGCACCCACCTCACCTTTCCTGCCTCCTTCTGGCATCCCCTGATCCTGTCCCTGCGGTGCCTGGCCTGCCCCTCGTATGCCCCTCCAAGGGGGATGTCCCCTGTTGGTACCTGTGCAGGCAAGCAAGTTGTGACAAGTAGTCACACATCACCCTGTTGGGACTGTGTATTTGGACTGGACATTGGCCGTTGTTAATTTTGGACTTTTGATTTGAGTTGCACACTTGCTGAATAAAGCCTCTTTTTGTTTACATGTGGTTAATCTTTGGTGGTACATGATGTAGATGTGTAGTATCATGCATTTGCTGTTGTAATTGTGTTCAGATCAGGTAAATGAAGTTTTGCTGTGATGGGCTCCATGTGGCCCATGGGATATGCGTCCTAATCTAGTCTGGATCTATAGCATCCCTTGCTGCAGTCTGAGGGTGTAATGTTCAGCATTTGACACAGGGATGTACGTTTAGCATTTGTATATTACCATCTTTGTCCTACACTGTTGCACATCTGTTGGGCTTACCACTGTCCAATGTTCCTAGTACCCTGACTGTGTGCACGTCTCCACTGGACATGCAGTTTTGCACATCAATTTTGGAGGACTCATCTGTGTATACAGTACAACTGGATTGCCACGTGTTTTGGGTGTATGCAGATGACTGACGTGACACTCCCGTACCCAGGCTGATGTGAGCAGAGGCTTCTGTGGGTTGTAGTTGTTGACTCACTGACGGAGTGTCCTGCTGATATGTTTGAGTCGTGCACAGACAAGGTTTGGCACCGCGGAGCTTCCACAGGAGTGGAGTGCCCTCATGGCTGTGTGTAATCTGGTGACATTGCGTGTGCCCGTGTTGTGTGTTGTGTGAGCATGTCTGTGCATGTTCCCTTCCCTTTTCCTACACAGGCTGTGTCCCTAGGGATGTTCCTGTTTCTGATGGTTGCAGAGTTGGTATGTGTTCATCCAGCATCTTGGACCTGGTTTCTCCGTGATGTGGTTGCATGGCAAACTGATGTTCATGAGGTTGTCATCCCAGGTTGTCTTTGTTGTCAGGGCTGGGGATGTGGGCAAACGCAGATGGGACACATTCAGGATTCCCCTTGGCACTTGTTGTTTACACAAGTAATGTGATTTTTAGTTTGTGTTAGCTTTCAGTGATTGTGACGCGTTGTGTGTGTGACTGCTGCCACTCCTCAGGGTCAGAGCTGCAATGTTGGAAGTTGTGTACGTGTGTTCTTTGTGTCTCACCTTGGCTTCTTCGTTGGTGTGTGACTATGGCCAGGATCCCATTGTTTGTGGTGGATTTCACATCATGCGCATGTACGGCGTACTGTGCTGTGTGTCATACATAGACGAGTCATGTTGAGTGGGCATGTGTGATGGGTTTCTGCACCTTAGTTCCCCCCACTACCCCTGGGATTGTCATGGGTGCATGTGCAATGTCACCAGTCCATGTGAGCTTCACTGCTGCACATTGTTGCAGATGAGGGTGTGTGGTGTTGAGTGTGCAAATGTGAGTTGTTGCACGGCTAGACCACTACCTCCATATTGGCCTTGGCTGGCAGGCCCTGCTGATTGATTGGAGCTTGTGTAGGTGTGATGGTAGTTTGTAGCTGAGGACACATGGCTGTGGTTCACAGTGTGATCAACATCTACCTTTGTCATCACAGTGGAATTGTCATGCAGGCTAGTGTCTGCACAATGTGGGGTCCCTGGGGGTAGTGCTGTGGTGGGTGTGTCTCTTGCTGTGTTAGTTGCTGTTCCTACAAGCTTGTGTGACATGTGTAATTTGGGCTCCCTCTCAACTGACAATGCCAGATTTCCCACATAGGGGAATCCAATCCATGAGTTACTTGTGTGTGGCACTGTATACATATCTGTGTAATTGGGATTCAGGCCTCCTCGTGTGTTGTGTGGTTGCCCTGGGACACTAGCACACACCCCCATCACCTGTTGTCTTTGATAGGAAGTGTGAGTCTGCCTGTTTGTGTCAGTGCATTTGCATCACTGCATTGGCATTTCTGTAGTGTGCCATTGGCTGTATGTGGTTTGGTGATTTTCCCCTGCTCTCCCTGGTACTCCTGGGTCATCAGTCAGCACAATGATCATGGTTTGTATGTCCCATTGCTGCCATGGTATGGTATTTGTTCACCTGACATCCACAGTCTCCACAGATTATATACATTTGTGTGTCCATAGGTGCAGATATGTGGGTCAGCATCATGATGGTCACTTCTGTCATTGTGGAATCGGCTGATTGTTGGCAATGTGGTCCCCCATGTGTGATGTTTGTATGCACATGGACAAAAGCGATGTTTCTGTGACACTGCACTGTTAGCCTCCCCCAATATATGTTTCAATGGGACACAAGCAGTACTATGCCACAGATGTTTTAGTTGTTGTGTGACCAGGATTCATCCATTCAGTTTGTCTTTGGCAGCTTTTACCATGCCTACACTTACCTTATGATCACCGTGGTGATGGGGCTTTAGGCACCATTGCCACACTGATCAAAAGGTCCATCAGCCTTGGTCCCCACACTTACCTTTTGGTGACTGTGGTGATGGGGCTTTAGGCACCATTGCCACACTGATCAAAAGGTCCATCAGCCTTGGACCCCACACTTACCTTTTGGTGACTGTGGTGATAGGGCTTTAGGCACCATTGCCACACTGATCAAAAGGTCCATCAGCCTTGGACCCCACACTTACCTTTTGGTGACTGTGGTGATGAGGCTTTAGGCACCATTGCCACACTGATCAAATGGTCCATCAGCCTTGGACCCCACACTTACCTTTTGTGACTGTGGTGATGGGGCTTTAGGCACCATTGCCACACGGATCAAAAGGTCCATCAGCCTTGGACCCCACACTTACCTTTTGGTGACTGTGGTGATGGGGCTTTAGGCACCATTGCCACACTGATCAAAAGGTCCATCAGCCTTGGACTCCACACTTACCTTTTGGTGACTGTGGTGATGGGGCTTTAGGCACCATTGCCACACTGATCAAATGGTCCATCAGCCTTGGACCCCACACTTACCTTTTGGTGACTGTGGTGATGGGGCCTTAGGCCCCATTGCCACACTGATCAAATGGTCCATCAGCCTTGGACCCACACTTACCTTTTGGTGACTGTGGTGATGGGGCTTTAGGCCCCATTGCCACACTGACCAAAAGGTCCATCAGCCTTGGACCCCACACTTGCCTTTTGGTGACTGTGGTGATGGGGCTTTAGGCCCCATTGCCACAGTGGCCATGGTCGGCTTGTATTGTGGAGGCCACACACTTTTATGTGTGACACATGTGTTAGTGGGTCACATTGTATGTTCATTGTCATGTTTAGTGTTGTAGGCATTTGACATGGACTACACACGCTTGTCATGTTGTTTGGGTGGATGTAATTTTCTGTGATTCCTTATGTGGGAGTATGCTGGTTGTGTCATGCATTACCCGTCCTATGAGTAGGGGTGGTGGTAGTGGTAGGCATCCAGCCCCCCATGAGTGGGGGTGGTGGTAGTGATAGGCATCCAGCCCCCATGAGTAGGGGGGGTGGTAGTGATAGGCATCCAGCCCTCCTGAGTAGGGGTGGTGGTAGTGATAGGCATCCAGCCCCCCATGAGTAGGGGGGGTGGTAGTGATAGGCATCCAGCCCCCCCCTGAGTAGGGGTGGTAGTAGTGATAGGCATCCAGCCCCCCATGAGTGGGGGTGGTAGTAGTGATAGGCATCCAGCACCCCATGAGTAGGGGTGGTGGTAGTAAAAGGCATACAGCCCCCCATGAGTAGGGATGGTGGTAGTGATAGGCATCCAGCCCCCCTTAGTAGGGGTGGTGGTAGTGATAGGCATCCAGCCCCCCATGAGTAGGGGTGGTGGTGGTGATAGGCATCCAGCCCCCCATGAGTAGGGGTGGTGGTAGTGATAGGCATCCAGCCCCCCATGAGTGGGGATGGTAGTAGTGATAGACATCCAGCCCCCCTGAGTAGGGGTGGTGGTAGTGATAGGCATCCAGCCCCCATGAGTGGGGATGGTAGTGGTGATAGGCATCCAGCCCCCCCTGAGTAGGGGTGGTGGTAGTGATAGGCATCCAGCCCCCCATGAGTGGGGATGGTAGTGGTGATAGGCATCCAGCCCCCCTGAGTAGGGATGGTGGTAGTGATAGGCATCCAGCCCCCCATGAGTAGGAGTGGTGGTAGTGATAGGCATCCAGCCACCCATGAGTAGGGGGGGTGGTAGTGATAGGCATCCAGCCCCCCCCTGAGTAGGGGTGGTAGTAGTGATAGGCATCCAGCCCCCCATGAGTGGGGATGGTAGTAGTGATAGGCATCCAGCCCCCCCCTGAGTAGGGGTGGTGGTAGTGATAGGCATCCAGACCCCCTGAGTAGGGGTGGTGGTAGTGATAGGCATCCAGCCCGCCATGAGTAGGGGGGGTGGTAGTGATAGGCATCCAGCCCCCCCCCTGAGTAGGGGTGGTGGTAGTGATAGGCATCCAGCCCCCCATGAGTGGGGATGGTCGTGGTGATGGGCATCCAGGCCCCCTGAGTAGGGGTGGTGGTGGTGGCAGGAATCCAGGACCCTATCGGTGTGTATGGCATTGGTGATGCCCATCCCACCCCTATGATTGTGCAGTTGCTAGTGTACGTCATTTGTGCATCCCTATGTGTGTGTGACATATTTTAGGTACGTGTAGTTAGTTTGTATTGTTGGTGTTTGACTTACCGTCTGCGCCGTACTCGTCCGAATCGGTCCCGGTAATAGATGTAGAGTATTGGTAGGACCTGCGCAATGGGATTCATGGTTGGTTCGTCTCGTTCGGGTTTCGCGTGTCTTCGACTCGTACTCGTCGCTGGCTTGTTCGTCTCGTAGCCGTGGATCGTTTAGTGACGCGAAACGGAGCTTATGTGCGGCTCTCCCGGATGCTGAAACGTGCCGGACGTAGCAACGGGTTCGGCGCGTACAGAAGACGCATCGTACTAGTCCGGCCGGAAGGTGCTGTGTATTTGGTTCCGTGCGACTCGATTCGGCGTTTACGGATCCAGCTCGGGCGGAGAAAAGGAGCTGGATTGGGTAAGTACGGCTGGGTCGGAATCTGGGCTGTTATGCGCATCGTACTTGTTTGTTCGGTAGAGTGTTTGAGTCGGTCGGGAAACACGCGTTCGGCTGGTATTTTTTCCGGACGAATACTGTTAGGTGCGCTTCCGGCCCGAATCGGAATCGGCCCCTTTGTCTCCCTGTGCCTACCAAAAGTGCATGTGTTCTTGTGTAACGTAAATGGTGCTCATGTAAAGCGCTCTGACACCTGATACCTTCGGGTCAAGTTCGTTATATATAAAACTGCGGGGGGAAAAAAAGAATCCTGCATTAAAAAATGTGTACATTTTCACACATTATGAAAATAGTTAAGACCTCCTCGTGATAAACTTAATTCTGCACTGCACAACATCTCTGAAGTAGCCTCCAGTCTTTGTTTAATACAAATTCGATTGAATTTTGGATTTGCTTGATTAATCATTAAGAATAAAAGTAAAAGACATGTTGTTTCATATAGGGCATACAATGGGAAAGAAGGATGAAAGGTGCATTTAGCAGTGCGCAGGGGGCATTTACATCTGTTGTACGGTGCAGGATTCATGTAAACATCTGGGACATTGGGCAATAATGGCCTCCAGGGAGGAGAAACCAGTTTGGTGTTAAGGCTCTGGCCCAATTTATTTACAAACAGCAAATAAACCACAAAGAACATGAATTCATGACTTATTCTTTGGATAATACATTCTGCGATATAAACAATACTTTCCATAAAAACACAAAGTCGATTAGAACATTAACGTGCAGGAAGCAGGTATCCCGAGACCAACCTTCGCCAGTACCAAGGTCCCATATCCAGTCAGCATTTGGCAGCAGACATGAGACGTGATGACCTAAAAGGTGAATCTTGACCTCAGGCCAAACTCTGTTCACATACCATGATCAATATTACTCTTCCTCCAAAGTCTGTCAATTTTCACCACAGGGCTTGATAGCAACTGATGGACAATACAGAGTTTCATCTGAACCGTAAGGAGTTCACAGGTTGGGGAAAGGTTTGCACAACCCTTCCCAAAGCCGCTGAACTCCACACAGCTCAGATGCAACTCTGTATTGTCCAACTTGAGACCCTCTTTGAAAGTTGAAACTCATCTCAGTGAAGCAAGATCACTAAAATGGGACTGAGAAAGATTAGACATGTTGTACTTGGAAGAATTTCACATTTCACTATCACTCTCTTTACACTCTTACAGTAATATCTTCTTTGACTGACACCCCATACCATTGGCTGAAAAGGCACATCTCATTGAAAGGAATCCTTTGCTTGATTGGACAATTCAATATTCAGTCTTATACACTCCTCCTGGCACCTAAGAATGGTTGAGAAAAACTGACAGAGTCCATGGAGAAGCTTTACAACCACCCTGGTTTACTCACCAGGATCTTCCTCACCACTGTCCTCAAATGTGTTCTATCGATTCAGCGGAAGTGAAGCAGAAACATTCAGATTAGGGTCAGTTACGGAGCAAGCACCTGAAATGACACCTTGCCATTGGGAAAGCGTCCTCCTCCCATGGTTCAACCAGGCTTAGCAGGATTCCAGGAAAGACACCCCCGTGCCACAGCCACCTTGAACTTGTCACCTCTTTTATACATGCACAACCAGTTGTGTAACACAAAATGATGCCCCTCCCGCCCCCCACGGCAGAATGTTAGGAAGGTCCCCTGGGTCTCCCATATCTCACAGATATGTATTGTTCTTGAGCTGAATGGGGGCCATCTGAATGGCTGCCCCCTGGGCCTGTGTTACACCCCTGCTCACAACAACACAACACCTCCCACATAGCCACATTACATTCATGCACTACCCTTCCATTCTTACACTAGCATCCAATGCAAAGCGGCCTGGCTGTCTCTCATTTCACTTCACTACACACTGCACTGAAACACTTTTCACACAGGTCACATGACAGGCACACAATTTTTCATCCAAGCACATTCATGGAGTACGCTTCTACCCATCCGCAAATACCATTTGGTTTTACAGATGCACTATGAAGCTTTGTGTAAATGCAGCTAAAACCTAATACAACAAATTTGAAGAAATCAGAACAGGGCTGTTTTTGCAGCCATGCTGGGACTTTTTTCCCCCTGGAAAATGAAATATTGCTTACAGCTACACATTTACAGTGATCCGAGAAGGCAGATTGAGACTTAAAAGAATCCACACACAACTGTCAGCCAGAAGTCATAGGCCATCAATGGCTGAAGAAAGGACCACCCATCTTCATCATCTGTGATGAATGAGGTCCTGAGCCTCAGGGACATCAAGAGCCCTCTGCCCCCGCCTCTGCACTGCTTCAAATGCAGATACACCTCATGCACTGAGCCTGTCCAGACCTGCAAAATCCTACAAAACTGAGCGAAGACAGAGGGAAGTGGGTGTTAGAACACAACCCCATCTCACAGAAGCTAGTGTCTCGCCCATGTAAGGCTCACAACTATTCTATTCGTGGCCGTGTAGGCCTGGAAGAACATAAACAAATGTTGCGGTCTACAATCATGTGGTAACACGTATGTATTGGTATTTCCATAGCGCAAACCTAGACAGACAGACAGCAACAGAACGCACAGCCTGAGATAGTATTCAAGAGTGTTTACAATGAGGTGGGAAATTTAGGAGGAGGAAGGTGCCTCTCCTGTAAGATGGCAGTGTTCTCTCAAGTAGTGCGCCTCCAGGTTATTTCCGAATTGTACAGGTGTGGCGGCAGATCTGATTTAGAAGGGATGTATTTCAGATCTTGGGTGCTTAGACACAGAGGGTCCGATTCACAAAGTTAAACTGAGACGAAGGTCTAACTTTACGACTTTCGGTGTCAGGGCCAGACTGGGAACCAAAACCGGCCCTGGCAAAGTGCTCGGTGCCCCCCCCCCTCCGTGTTGGGGGGGACGGCAGAGCTGTTTGCCAGGCCCGGTTTCGGCCGATTTTCGATTTTGTTACAGGGCCGAAGAACGTCCATGTAACAAAAACGGCCCCCCAGGGGCCCAAAACCGGCCCCCACCCTGGCGGCCCACCGGGGAAACGCCCGGTGCCCGCTACGGCCAGTCCGGCCCTGTTTGGTATTCACAAAGGGCATTTACGAGTCGTAAAGTTAGACTTTTGTCTCAGTTAAACTTAAAATTTGGTCTTAAGTTTAACTGAGGCCCGGGCTTTTGGTCTCAGTTAAAATTAAGACCATAACTTAAGTTTAACTGAGACAAATGTCTAACTTTACGACTCGTAAATGCGCTTTGTGAATACCGAAAGTCGCAAAGTTAGACTTTCGTTTCAGTTCACCTTTGTGAATCGGGCCCAGAATGTCCACCTTCTGCTTTGTTTTTTGCTCTCTTCATTTTTACTTTACGTCCTAGCTCCAGGTATAATATGACGTAGACTGCCTGAAGTGGTGATTTTCGTAGTCAGGATTGCTGGTGGAGGGGGGTGGAGGAAGGCGTGGGACAGTTTGGTGGCCCAATATGTGATGCTACTTGTCTTAAAAATGATGTGGTCTTGAAGGTGCAGTTGCATAACCCATGATTGTTATCACTTGAGTTCAGGGGCATGTGTTTTTCAGATGGTACCCAACCCTGTTGCCGCTGCTTATGGTAGTAACTTCAAATACAACTGCACGAAGCACAAGATGTATTTTAGTGCCAGTAAAAAGGACTGCCATTAGGCCTCGCTGTACAGTCCCAGCTGCCTCTCTGATGTATTTATGCCACAGAGAAAAAGCTAAAGTGATCAGCCAGTCACAAAACGAACAAGGCAGAGCATTACAAGGTCACATGAGGGACAGCAGCACCCTATGTAAATGTCAAATAAAAATGACAAACACAATGAGAAGGCAGGCAGTGTTGAGAAGAGAGTCTTCAGTGAAAAAGCAGGCCATAGTGAGAAGACAGCCAATGATGAGAAGGCAGGCTGTGGTGATAAGACAGTCATCGTGAGAAGGCAGGATCCACTATCCTTTTTCAATCCAAATAACAAACTCACATGTTCACCGCTCAAATTAATTTCATATCTCCATATACTAATTCACCAGTAATCCTTTTTGTGTTCTTGAGTAGCGTGCTTCTCGCCCAAAATGCGCTTTGATGCCTTGGCTGGGTTAGTAAGTGCTATATAAATGCAATTACAATTACAATGGTGAAAAGGCAGGCTGTGGTGGGAAAGCAGGCAGTGGTGTCAAAAGAGTGAATAGTAAGAAGGCAGGCTGTGGTAATAAGACAGTCATCGGTGAGAAGGTAGGCCATGATGAGAAGAGAGCCAACGGTGAGAGGGCAGACAGTGGTGTCAAAAGAGTGAATAGTAAAAAGGCAGGCTGTGGTGAGAAGATAGCCTTCAGTGAAAAGGCAGGCCATGGTGAGAAGAGAGCCAATGGTGAGAAGGCAGGCTGTGGTGTCAAAAGAGTGAATAGTAAGAAGGCAGGCTGATGTGAGAAGACAGTCATCAGTGAGAAGGTAGGCCATGGTGAAAAGAGAGCCAATGGTGAGAAGGCAGACAGTGGTGTCAAAAGAGTGAATAGTAAGAAGGCAGGCTGATGTGAGAAGACAGTCATCAGTGAGAAGGCAGCCCGTGGTGAGAAGGGAGTCAATGGTGAGAAAGCAGGCAATGGTGAGAAGGCAGGCAGTGGTGACAAGAGAGCCAATGATGAAAAGGCAAGCTGTGGTGAGAAGAGTCATCAGTGAGAAGGCAGTATGTGCTCCTTTCAGGCAAAATACTGTATTTGCTTCTGTAAAAATGTGTGGTCTTTGTACTCATCTTCGAAAGATTTGCAATATTCTCATCAATTTCGGGGAGATTTTCATATGTTTTTTGTTTCTAAGAGTTTCTTGATATATGTACCCATGTGCAGCAAAAAAAGGTGCTTAATGTGTCAAACATGAGTCTACGTTTTTAAATAAAAGCCTGCCACCGGTGCTGCTGAATGAGAGCCTGCCGAACACCAAGGGTCCTCAGTTTTGACTCCTCGTGAAGTCTCCTCCTTCTACCACTCAGGTGCTTCCTGTCTCTTTACCTCACTCTTGTAGGTAGAAATGGCCAAGCCAACAAAGTCACAGGGAAAGATGAGCCCGAGCCGAGCCAGAGCCAGGGCTCTCTGAGCCCATTCACAAGCTGAGGCATGAAAATGTTTGGCAGGTAAACTGTGAAACAAACATCATCTAAAAAGATGATAAAGACTCTTCGAAAATCAAAAAAGTGAATTTGTTTAACATGCAGAACCGTTTCAACTTAATATATCAGATTGTGTAACACACACCCTGAACTCACGTATTTCAAAGTGCTCTCAAATAAAATAAGAAAAAAAAGAAAGCACAGTGAAAAAAAATATTTGCCTAAAATCAAACAATTTGGTCAAACAGGGGGGCAGGGAAAAATCCAAGATTTTCTGATTTTACATTGTGCCATTGATTTTACATTGTGCCATTCAGCTACTAGATGGGTATCTCACCCTCCCTTCCCCCTGTAATGTCGCGGCCCAGACCGCACTAAGTGGAACGCCGAGGGAGGGTGAACCCTGTAAAACCCCTCGGGCGTAACTCTGTTGGGCTGGCTCGGCGTACGCCTGGCCAGCATGTGTAAAGTGAATAAAGGGGGCAGGCGTGCTGGGCGTTGCCAGTTACGCACTAGCCAGGAACCAAGCCAGGTCTGACGTGTCTCTTTGCCGGCCCTGTAAGGCCCCAACAACGACATGACATTGGCGACGAGGTGGTCTCACCCCTCGCAGCGCCCGTGCTTGTACCACGCCAGCCACCTGTTTCCCCGCAAGCACGCTTAGCCGAGCACCGGCGCTCCCTGCGCCACCCCGCTGGCTCCGCTGCCTCCGTCAAAGCCTGCCCGCAGCGGCCGCTGCGTTGCCTGCACCACTGGAACGCGTGTGTGCCGGACCGCGACTCCACTCACCCCCGTGGCGCTGAGCGCCGAGTCCGCCAGCCGCGGCACCGCCAGCAGCCTTTCAGCCCCCGGTGAGTGCTCCGCACGCGCAGCCAAGCGCAAGGCCGCGCTTCACAACAGCTGGCCCGCACCCCGTCACGGACCTCTCTGCAGCTCACTGCCTACGCTGCCAGGCCTACGGGAGTGTGCGGCGTTGCTGCCAGGGCCCCGCTGTCCCTTCTGCCTACCGCTGCCTCACAGCCGGCCTCAGCAGCTCCGGCAGGCCCTGCCATCCCTGCGACAAGCGCCAGCAACAGGCTCCAGCGACACCCCGCAGCCACTGCCAGTAGGCCCGCTGTGCCCCCGGTCCTGGCCCAACCACTGTGGGGCGCTATCAGCGAGACCTCTCTGGTCTCCACCAAGCTACATCTGCCTCGTCAGGGACATTCTGCTAGCCAGCCGGCACGTGCCCAGCCGCACACATCTTCCACGAGTGCACGCCCTGGTGCAACCCCGCCTTACGCGCTGCTCCTCCTCGGCACCCGCCTAATCACCTGTCCTCATGGTGACCGTTCCGCCCCTAGAGCCCTTCATCGTCACAGGCCCGCCGCCCTCCCAAGCGGCCCGCTGGAAGGTGTGGGTTGAGCGCCTGGAAACATACTTTGACGCTGCGGACATCCCGGCGCCACGACGTCGCCCCATGCTGCTTCACCTTGGAGGAGCTGACATACACAAGATAGCGAAGACGGTGCGCGAAGGTGGACCTCCCAGGAACTACGCTACGATGCGCGACGCCATTACCGCCCACTTTGAGCCGTACGCCAACCCGGATTATGAACGTTTCCTACTCCGCCAGGCGCGCCAACAACCGGACGAGTCGGTGGACGTTTTCCACGCGAGGCTCAAGGAGCTGGCGAGCATGTGCACCCTCCCAGATGAAGACGACGAGGTGAGGGCGCAATTTATCCAGGGTTGCGCATCGTCGAAGTTGAGGGAACGTGTCTTGGAGGCCCACAACATGCCGATGAGGGACATTCTCACGTTGGGTCGCTCCAAGGAGCTGTCCAAAGCAAGGGCAGCACACATGGAAGCCAAGCCTGCGGCGGTGGTCAAGGAAGAACCGGTGTGTGCCATCCGGGCGGATGCCCGACACCCGCAGGCGAAGGACAGCGTGCCCGCAATGCAGCCGTCCAAGCAGCCCAGCAAAGCCGCCCGTGTGGGTGGTGTGGAGGCCCTTACCCCCATGAGGGCGCTTGCCCTGCGAGCGGCAAGACCTGCAGCGCCTTTGGGAGACTGAACCACTACTCGAAAGTGTGCCGCTCGTCACGAAGAGGGAGGGCGAAAGGCCCACGCCGGCAAGTCCGAGCACTCGACCCACTCACCGACGACCCACACAGCAGCGATATGGACGACGACGAAGTGACCACAGTCCACGTGGTTCGAATGCTGCACTCTCTCTCTGCCTCTCAACACGCCACGCCGATGTGCAAAATCGATGTACAAGGCCAGGCAGTGGCCGCGCTAATTGACACCGGTGCCACGATCAACCTCATGGCCGCCAGCGTATACCGGGGCTGATTAAATCCTCCTCCGCTCCGCAAAACCAGAGTACAAGTCTACGCATTTGGGACTCAAGCCCCCCTTCGACTGTGCGGAGTATTCCCGGCCAACCTCTCCCACGAAGACACCCAGCAGCAGGCCAAAGTGTATGTGTCGCAGGAAGGAGCCGGGTTTCTGCTCAGCTGCCGCACCGCCCAGGATCTCAATCTCATCCAATTTGCCTTCACAGTACACGCCCAGGACCTCAGCGGGTTGCTACGGGACTTCAGCTCCCTTTTCGAAGGCATCAGCTGTTTGAGGGGCCCAGCCATCCAGCTGCATATCGACAAGTCAATTGCGCCTGTGGCCCTCCGACACCGGAGAATCGCCTTCCACCTTCGCCCCAAAGTGGAGGCCGAGCTGCGTCTGCTGGAAAAAGCCGGAATCATTGAGCGAGTGACAGGCCCCACCCCGTGGGTGTCGCCAATCGTCGTCGCGAAGAAGCAAAAGCAGCCAAACGCAGTCCGGATTTGTGTGGACATGAGGGTCCCGAATCTTGCCATCAAATGGGAGCGCCACCTGACCCCGACTGTAGACGACATAATCGGGGAGCTGGCGGGGTCCCGGTGGTGGTTCACTGACAGAATATCGAACAAAAAATATCGTGTGGACAGAATATCGTGTCCAAAATATCGAGGACAAGAATATCGAGTAGGTAAGTGCAAATAGATAGGTATAAATTTACTATTCTTAACTCCAGATCTACGTACCTTGAAGATATATATATCGTCAAAGTACATATATGTGGAGTTATATATAGTAAAACTTTACTTACCCATAAGCAATGACCTTCACGATATTCTTGTCCTCGATATTTTTGACACAATATTGTGTCCGACGATATTTGTGCTTTCGATATTTTGTCCACCCACCCCCGGTGGTTCTCTAAAATGGACCTCCGTTCCGGATATCATCAGGTCCCCCTCCATCCGGACTCAAGGCCCATCACGGCATTCTCTACTCACGCAGGGCTCTGGCGATACACCCGCCTAAACTTTGGAATCTCCAGCGCGGCAGAGGTGTTCCAGAACATTGTGAAGAACGTCCTCCAAGGCCTGGACGGCGTACTTAACGTAAGTGATTACATCCTCGTGCATTCCCCCACGTTGGAGCAACACCTCCTGCGCCTCCAAGCGGTGTTCGCCCGCCTACAAGACAACGGCCTCACCCTACACCGGGAAAAGTGTGAATTCCTAAGACGAGACATCAGCTTCTTCGGATACCGCTTTTCGGATAAAGGCATTGGCCCGGACCCTGACAAAGTCAAGGACATACAGGAAGCTCCTGCCCCAACGTCCGTGTCCGGAGTCCGCAGTTTTTTAGGGATGGTCACCTACTGCGGGCGCTTTATCAAAAATCTATCTGACCTAACCGGACCACTGCGGGAACTCACTAAACATACCAGCCACTGGACCTGGGAAGCAGAACAAGAAGAGGCGTTTCGGAATACGAAGGCCGCCCTCTCGGCTGATACCACGCTAGTGTTCTTCGACCCCAGGCACGAGTCGCAACTAGTGGTGGATGCCAGCCCCACCGGACTAGGAGCAGTGTTGGCACAACAGCAGAAGTGTGGAGAGTGGGCCCCAGTCGCCTACGCCAGCAGGACACTCACCCCCACGGAGCAACGCTACTCCCAAATCGAAAAGGAGGCTATCGCAATCCTGTGGGGGTGCCGCCATTTCCACATTTACCTATACGGACACCCCTTCATTGTCATTACGGACCACAAGCCCCTCCTTCCCGTTTCAAGGGTCGTCCTCACGTCCTCCACCGCGCATCGAAAAGTGGATTTTGCAGTTGCAGGAATTCCAGTTCACAGTGGAGTACAAGCCTGGTACCCGGATCCGGCGGATTTCTTGTCGAGGCACGCTCGTCCTGTCACCGGGCCAGAGGCAGCAGCCACGGAAGACTATGTGAGAATGATCGTGGAGCGGTCCCCGGCCCCTGCCGATGTCGCTGGCAGACGTGGTGCTAGCCACGAAGGAAGACGACTGCCTCCAATTGGCCATCCAGGCAGTTGCCTCTGCCGACTGGAAGCCGCTACAATGCCCGACTCAGTTCCATACGGCGGCTGCCCAGGCCACGCTGAGAGCTCTCTATCAGGTACACCACGAACTGTCCGCGTCAGCCGACGGCGGTCTCCTAAGAGGCCCACGCCTGGTCCTTCCGGAAAGTCTGACCCAGCGAGCGGCCCTTCTGGCGCATGGAGCACACCAGGGAGTGGTCAAGTCGAAGAATCGCCTGAGGAGCAAGTCTGGTTTCCGGGCCTCGACCACCAGATCAAATTGGTCGTCCAACGCTGTCCAGTATGTCTAGCAACCAGCCTGCCCACAAAGCCCGCACCGATCATCACCGAAGCAGGCCCTACGGCTCCCTGGGAAAGAGCGAGCGCCGACTTTGGTAGCCTGCCGGGAGGAAGATACATGCTGGTAGTGGTCGACGATTTCTCCCGTTACCCAGAAGTCGAGTTTGTCTCTTCCACAGCGGCAAGTGAAGTCATCCCGAAGCTAGAGAAGCTCATGGCCACCCATGGGCTAATTGGAGAGATCAGGACGGATAACGGGCCTCCGTTCACCAGTGCCGAGATTGCCGAGTACCTAGCGTCTCACCGGATCAAGCATCGCCGCATAACGCCGAGATGGCCCCAAGCAAACGGGGAAGTGGAACGTCTGATACGTACGTTGAACAAGACGATCCAAATTGCAATGGCTGATGGCCGTAACCTGGAGCAAGCAATATATCAGTTCCTGCGGGAGTACCGGCTCACACCCCATTGTACCACCGGTATCTCCCCAAGCAGATTGTGTTTTGGTCGTAAAGTAACTGACACCATGCCGCATCACCCCGTGTGGGCTGAGTCACGGGTTCCCCCGAACCAGTCACTTGCCAGGCGGACAAAGTCGAACCAAGAAGCGTCCCAGAGGCGACATGCGAAGGAGAGCAAGTTGGTGGTCGGTGACCGTGTGCTGGTGCGAGACCGCCACCCGGGAGGAAAGTTCAGGCTGCCGTTCGAATTGCATCCATGGATCATCACCGAGATCAAGGGCACGATGGTGACTGCTTCCAGGGGAAATTAGATGGTGACCCGCAATGTGTCATTTTTCAAGAGAGTCCCGGAAGATGATGTCGAAGGATCCCTGCCGGAGAGCGAGCCCGCGATGGACACCCCAGGAAGTTCTCCTGAGACCTCGTTGGAGCGAGAAGACCCTGCGCTACCCGTCGTGAACAATGGACAAGGCGCATCCACCCGGATGGGTTCCCCGGACATTGACTTGAGCTCTGAACATTTGTCTGTGGACAACAGCCAGGGTGTGGGCGTGCCGTCTGACCCTGCAGCAAGGGGCAGCCAAAGCCGATACAGTCTGCGGCCCTGTCCGAAGCCGTCCCAGAAGTACCGAGACTTCGTGGCCTGTTGCCAGTCTTTCCGCTGAAGGTGATGCTGCACCCTGCTGACCAAGAAAGACTGTTCCAGTAGTCTGTTGTTCTTTATGGACTAAGATATGTTGTTATGTTTGGTCCCTTGTTTTTCTTTCCCCCCACTTGGTTGTAGTTGATACCTATTGTTGTCCTCTGGGTAAAGGAGGAATGTAATGTCGCGGCCCAGACCACACTAAGTGGAACGCCGAGGGAGGGTGAACCCTGTAAAACCCCCTCGAGCGTAACTCTGTTGGGCTGGCCCGGCGTACGCCTGGCCAGCGTGTGTAAAGTGAATAAAGGGGGCAGGCGTGCTGGGCGTTGCCAGTTATGCACTAGCCAGCAACCAAGCCAGGTCTGACGTGTCTCTTTGCCGGCCCTGTAAGGCCCCAACAACGACACGACACCCCCCTCCTGTTTCGCATTAAAGGTTAATGTTTTTTTTCTTAAATTTTTGGCACATAAGGTTAGAGTGTGGGTTGCACCCTGGCTCGTTTTTGGCTCGAGGATCCAAGAGGGCCTCGAGCTGAGCCAGTGATATGCATCTGGATTGAGCTTTTAGTGGCAAGCCCATCTCTACTTATAGGTGCATTATCATTCGTCCTTTCTTCCTATGTCACTGTTTTCTTGTCTTCCTCATTCTTTGCCCCATGTCTGCCTTTCTCTCTTGCTCAGAGTCAAAGTCGGAATGATGAAAAATAAAGTACCATCCCCAAAAATGAGTGCTGGTGCCCACCTCCTGAACCACCGGCACAAATTAAGCACTGCCACCGTTCTGTTTTTTTTTCCCAAGGAGAATCGAGTGTAGCAGCAGGATTCGTGGCGCTGACGGGCCCAGGGTGCAGTCTCTCTCGTTACAGGCTGTCCGCAGACACGGCAGGCACTTGTGACATCGACCCACACAGCTCAACGCAGCTCTTTGAGGGCTCTGGGGAGAGCCGCCCCCCGCCCAGGCCCCGGTCGTGGCACCTGATGTCAAGTGTTATTTTTCCTCTCCACTCTCTTGAGATTTCAAAGGCTTCTTGAAGTCTGCAAGTGCCGCGCGCGGCTGGACGGCGACCAGGGAAACATCTCTCGGTGACCTACTGCTCAAACTCCGGGTCAGACATCTCCGTTTTGCCACTCGGGAGAGAAATGAAAATGATTTTTGGCGCATAAATGAGGTGTTTTATGGCTGCGACACTGCGGGGGACGGGGAGAGACGGTAGAACTTTTTTCTCACCCAGTAGGACTGGGCAAGGGCGAGAAATCCCGCTCATAAATGGATCTAATTAGGAAATAAAAACTCTGAGCTCTTATGACCAGCGACTCCCCAAAGTGCACTTTTCGTGCACTGCACACAGAGCCGTTTGTGAGTGGAGAGAGGTGAACCTGGCGATGGCGGTTGCTCTTGGAACTGGCCCTGGAAAAATGTGTCGCCATCTTAGCAACAAGTTCTCTCAAGCAGAGCCAGAATGATGACGTCACTTCCGGAGCACAGACCAACATCAACACATCATGGGACAGTGATGCCTTCATCTGATGAAGAGGGGAGCTGACGTCAGAGAGAGCCAATGAGGTGCATTGTCTTCCAGAGAGCCGAGAACGAGGCTTGAACCGGTCTAGTGCTATGTTGTATCTCCTGCCAAATTCTGTAATAAGATGGGTGATGCGGTTCAAATAGGGGCATAGCTTCAGCGGGGGTGTTTGAGGTGTTATACCCCCCCACTAAATGTATTTTCTGATAAATAGTTGGGTACAGGCAGTGGTGTAGCTAGACGTTTTGCCACCCGTGGCATTCCCTGCGTTTGCTGTCCCGTGACGGCCTCAGGTAAGCGCGTGGGGGGAGGGGGGGCAGTTCAAGTCTAAACTCATGCCACCCAGGGTGGACTGCCCCCCGCAGTCCCCTTGCTACGCCACTGGGTACAGGTGCTTTCAGTCGGGTGTGGTGAGATCTCTGTTAGATTTCACCAGGAATTTTTACATAGGCACAGACAAAAAACGCACACATACACTTTCTCTCCCTCTCTGTTCTGAAAGTCCTAAAAAATATTGGTTATTTTACAAAATATAGAGTTTGCTCTCTCAGTACTCCTACCAATCCACATTCTTCTCCCTTTCCACTGCCCCTTAGGCCCCCTCTCATGCGATCTGCTTCTCGTATAATGTATTTTAATATTATATGCCAGCCTGATTGTAGGAAAATCTGAAGCCCAAACCCCCTATGTTACTGACCAAGGTAAGCCCCTGGGTTCCAAGTAAAGCTTTGTTCTCTTTGTGGCAGCAGGGAAAGACAAGCAGATGGAAAACGAGGAGTGGTACACTTTCACGTAAGTACGCACCATTCGTGATAAAATTTTGGAGCGAATATGCCATTGGTTGTAAAAACTGTGACATGTGTCCTCACATAAAAAATTGAGGCTGCATTTCATCCTATATTATACCCAAAACGAGCACTTTGCATTTAGCGTAATAACGTGAAGACAAAATACGCAAATTTCACACACCCCTAGAAACAGGACCCCCACTGTAATTTAGAAAGAAACAACAATAAATATAAATACTCTTCAGAATTAAAAAATATAACCACTGGCAACATTTTTTTATAATGAATTTGGTTAATATAAAAGTGGATATGAGGCCCCACAACAGGTAAACAGGTTAAAAGTTTTAATATCGTCAACTTTTATAGAAAAAGTTACTTCGAAGTTCAGAAGGGCCAAAAAAGTTATCAGATCTCAACCATGGTATACAGAACAACCCCCATCCAGTAGCGGCCCGTGGTGGGAGTGCTGCCGGGCGGTGACGTGGGGCGGGGGGTAGTAAAGTACGAAATACGGCCGTATAGAGGTAAGTAGACATATAAATAAATGAAACAAATTTCGTTGCGCGCGCTGCATCGCATTTGGCGATACAGCGCGCACAACGAAATTCGTTTTATTAATTTATATGCCTACTTACCTCTATACGGCCGTATTCCGTACTTTACTACCCCCCACCCTGCCCCTCCCCCACCCCACGTCACCGCCCGGCAGCACTCCCACCACGGGCCGCTACTGCCCCCATCCTTTTGCTCCAATGACAGGGCCAGGTTGGGACCAAAAGTAAGCGGTGGCACTCCAAAACAGTGGCCCATGTTCATGCATATCGACCTTTCATGAAACATTTCTTTGTTATTGTCAGTGGGCTAATTTTCAGAGAAAGTGATGGGCCAGGAACATTGATTATGACTGGAAACGCTGCAGCTCTAAAAACTGCGGGCCAAACTTGGCAAGGTTTTGTGTCGCCCTTACACGATGCAAGGCGACGCAGGGCGACGCAACACCTAGAATGAGTATTATCAAGCGTTGCGTGGCCCTGCGTGGCTTGGTAAATCTGGAGTAACACAAGGCAGCGCAAGTTGATGTGTTGCATCACTCTGCCCTGGGAAGGCGTTCCAGGGATGGAGCGTGGGTGCTCCCACGCATCAACCTATGGATTTTGGCCCGTTCCCAGATCTACCAACACAGGTAAACCTGGGAATACGTCAAAATGCTACGCCACCCCAGGGTAAGGCACATAGAGGAGAAATATCTTTATTTCTCCTCATTGTTACCTCTTTCTAAGTGTGCCGCATCTTGCAGCACACTTAGAAAGAGGAGAAGGCCTGAGTATTGTTTTTGTGTAGGAAGGTGTCCCTTATCCTGCCTACAACGGAGGCACCCTTGCATCAGTCGCCTGCGTTGGCCCAAGGCAGGACATTGTATGCCAGCGCAAGCAAGAAAACGACAGGAATGCACCATTTAAAGTTAAATATGGCACATTCCTGCCTTTTCGTGCAGGTCAGAGCAGCAAGGTGTAGTGCGCTGGATGAAACCTTGATAAATTGGCTCCTAAATACTTACTTTCCATCTCCATGCCTATATAGTACAAAGCAAAGGGTGAAACGGTGAAGTTGCAATCTCTAAGAATAGAACCTATATTACAAAAAACAGACTGAGCAGTTCTGAAATTCTTCTCTTGATGATTCACAAAAGAGTGAATTTGCAGAATAGAACCTGTAATGACTGAATAAATAGGTGCAGTTTACATTCTTGCTTAGACTCTAGATCAAGGCCTATTCGAGAAGGCTGCACAAAAGGTCTCCATTGAAAGGGTGCTGTAACACAAAGGAAGAAGAAATACTTTAGGAAAACACATTTAAATCTACCAAACATTTATTTTGTTGCATCTAAATGAAGCCCATGGTTCGTACGATCGGGCCTCAGCTCTAAAATAGGACCTAGGGCCACATGTATCATGCATTTTACTGGTCGCAAAAGGCCATATTCGCAGAATTGGGCCATTTGCCACCCGTAAAATGTTTTTTGGTATGTATAAATTCCATTATGCGATTTGGTAACATGTTACCGAACCGCAATTTGGAATTGCAAATACATACCGATTCAATATTAGGAAGGGGCGTGTTTAGGGCATCTCATCCGAAATACCGAATTGCAGTTGTATGTAGGAATGATATGAGACCGAAATGCAGTTGCAAAACATTTTACCACCTACTTCAAGTAAGTGGTAACCCACTCACAAATGGGAAGGGGTTCCCAAGTGACCCTGTCCCCTTTGTGAGTGTTCGTAAAAAAGTTTTTTAAGAGCCGGCAGTGGTCTCACGGACCACTGCCTACTCTTACAAAATGAAAAGGAAACTTTACATTTTTCATTTTTAAAAGCATCTTTTTTTACTTTAAGGAAAACGGGCTGCATTTAAAAGAAAATATTGCTTTATTTAAAAGCAGTCACAGAAATGATGGTCTGCTGACCCCGCCAGGCCGCCATCCCTGTGATTTTAGAGATTACTAATGGGTCACTAACTGCGACTTGCCTCATTAATAGGTCGATTTGAGGACCCATTAGGAAACGCTAAATGAAACTCAAAAGAGTTTCATACATGTAAATAGCGATTACCGAATTGCGATTCACAGATAATTCCAATTAGGTAATCGCTATTTGAAATGATGATACATGTGGCCCCTAGTCCGAAATATAGGACAAAAAAGCTGTGCACAAACTGAAAACCAAAATAAGTTATGAAAGAAAATTTTAATGGATCAGTTGCATGCTATGCTACACTTAGAATGGAACCCTGTATTTGCACATTCTACCTAATGTGTTTTTGTAAGGCACACTTTCATCCATTGGTGTCTTGCCTCTGACTAATAGATGCTTATTGTTCCCCAACTCAGTCCCAGCGGTCTAGCGGATGAAGCTTTATCTTGGTTAGCCCAGTTTTCCCCCCACTTCTAAAATACTAGGGGGAATATATACAAGCCCCTACGCCACCGGAGCATCACTTTTTTTGTCGCTCCGGTGGCCTAGCACCATTTTCTATATTTACAAGGTGACAGTAAGCCTCTTAGCGTGGCTTAACGTCACCTTGTAAATATGCCCCTTTCTACCTTAGTCCCCTGTGGCAAAGCGGCGTGCAATCAGTGATGCAGTGAGCGTTTCACCACAACACCCATTGCTTTTTGACGCTGCCGCAGATTTACAAGGCTGAGGCAGTGCCAAAAACGAACGCCAGGGAATACCTGGTCTTAGACTGGTGATATGAGAAGAAATTATTAATTTCTCCTAGGTTTTTGCTCTTTCTATGTGTGTTGCAGAAGCAAATCGCCATTTTTGATTGTTTATGTGCAGGAAGGTGTCCCTTGCTGCACATAAACAATCACCCCTGCAGCGCAGACACCCTTGCAACATGGCGGCAGGGTGCCTGCGCTGGCGCTAGGCAGCTTTTTTTGCACAAGCTTTTTTTTGCACCAGCGTTCAAAAAATGTCTGAGCCAAATTTGGTGTAGCACCACACTCGTTTTTTGTGTGCAAATTTGACCCTAGATTTATGAACATTCCATGCGGGAGACTGGGCAGGAGATTCTGCTCTCTGGTGGTAATCAGAAGTAGGGATACTTTTTTTTTTTTTTTTTACCCACCTTTGTTTAAAATACCAGAAGCCTCTTTATCTTGCAATGTTCTGTGAAGACAGACACCTCATTGCTACAGACCTCCACACAGATTCTATAGCGCCATGAAGTCACTCTGGTAAGAAGCTAGCGATTAAACTCCTTGACATAACATCCGATTTCATGTGAGCTTCCTGGCCCAAGTCCGATCTACCTACTCCTCGTCTACTCAGGTAGGTTAAACAACAAGAGCTTGTGAGGCACTTTGTCTCACAATCTAGGGTATCACAAGACTCCCTAGGGGTATGATTTTTCTGTTATATACCCCCAAAGAGTATATATGCATTCTACAGAGATCTCAAAAGAATCTGGTGTTCATATGTTTCAATTCCACCATAATTGCTCAGTGACTTCCTGTGCCTCCTACAAAAGTCTGTGTGTAATCTGCCACTCAAAGGTTTCAAAATCAATCTCGTAGCTCAATGAGTTTGTGTGCCTGCTGCTGAGATCTGTGTGTGTTGCTGCCGTTAACAGGCCCAGATACCTATGATGTATTTCAGTGGATTAATGCATGTGCTGCACAGATGTGTGCAGTCTGTGTGCAGTCTGTAGGTGAAAGGAAATCATTTTAGCAGAATTGCTCAGTGGGTTACTGTGCCAGCTGCAGAGACCACAGATTCCAAGCCTGACCGACCGAGCCTTTCATCAAGCGATTAATAATTTAATTAATTAAATGGATTTTTAGAGTGTTACCAAGAGGGCATCCTGATGCTGACGATCAAGCTTGAGAAAGCAGATAATCCGATTTAGAAGAGATTAGAAAAGTTAGGTTTTCTTATATTTATTCGATCCAATTTAATCTTGTTATAGTTATATACTTATCAATTTTTGACCCTGTTTTTACCCGTTTATCCCTGCCATAATTTCTCTTTTCTTGTATGATTACCTGCCTAAATGCTACTAATAATACTGTTCACATTGTATTTTGATGTTTTAATACTTGATACTTTGATGTTCTCTTCTGTTATATATTAAATAAACTTATCTTTTGAAACTTAAAAAAAAAAGAAAAGTTAGGTTTTCCGATTTTTTCTGAAATGCATATAGTTGTTGGAGCAGAGTCAGTGTTTAATTTGTAAACAATATAAGTGCCTGGACCCTCGTCAGGAGGCCACTGCAGCTTGCATCACACATTGCCCTGACAGCGCTGCTAATGGCAGTAGCAACACAACTACTAATCATCACACTCTTACAAGTGTGACAATTTAGCCTACTCTGGGCCCCCAAAGCTATAAGAATAGCTGGGGTGGCAATCAGTAGTCATTTTTAGCAGCGCCATTATGTGGCAGACTGGTACAAGCACCGATGTTGACAATTAAGTGCCGGTGCTGAGCACCAGAAACCACCGGCTCAAATTAAGCACTGGGGTGCCATATTATTTAAATGCTGCAAAATGAAACGCAAAATTCAGGATCATGTGTGGCTTGAGAGGAGGAGGAACCCCCTATGATCCAAAAGAGTTGAAAGTCGACTTCAATGGCTACACGTTTCAGGCCTGCAGCCAAGATTTAAACGAGCAGTTTCAGTGGATGCAGGTAAGTGGAGATGAAAGGGACCACAGCATCTCTCTGATTCACTTTACTTTGGTTTAATATTTGGTCAGCTACAGGTTACACAGATGCAACCTGGGCGGACATTAGGAATGGTTAAAAGGAAGGACAAAAAGACTCTTGACCCCTCCTTATCTTTGTTCTCAGACATATAGATAAACATGTCCCCATGTTTTATATACCTTTTCGATGTCTATGCCCCTCTCCTCTTGTTTCTTATACTCCTGTGACTTCTTCTGGCTGGTATTGTGTAATCCTGCATTGGAAATTGCCAAATAACTAGCTCCACACAAACAACTAGCATCAGGTACTCTTTCAGGAGATGTCCCATAGACTTCCAAGAAATGCCATAGACATCTAGCACCTGAACGATGTGCAGACTCCACATGGTAGCCTCTGTGTTCACCTGTGGGTATGTCAGTGGAGACACATATGAGAGGGTGCTGTGTTCCAAAGATGAGCTGGTGTCTTAGAGGAGTGACATTCAAAGAATAGCAGGATGGGGAAGGCAAGACCATGATGGAACTAAGAGTGATGTCGTCGAGAACTTGGAAGAAGAGTGGCACTTACTGCAGGCAAAACAAGGAAAATGAGGTAATGATTTAAGTGGTTGGGAATGGAAGGACTAGCGTGAAAGGAAAGCAGAGAGAGACTGTGAGAGAAGTGAAAAAGGGGAGTGAGTAATGTAAGGGAAAGATAGGTAAATATTGTGAATGGCCACATGAGAGGGAATTGTCCTGAATAAAGGCTACAGGGGAAATGACTTGAAAATAAACCAAGGAGTGACATCAAGAGTAGGAAGAGCAAAATGTAATCTCGGGAGGCAGCAGAAATTAGGGATTTTTATAAATAGACATTGGGTGAAATTGTGTTAGTAAAGAGAGGGACAGATCGCCTGTGGGGAAGAAATCACTATGAAGTAAATAGAGGAGGGAGAATCAATGAGTATCCTATAGAGCTTAAGAGCTGTACATTCATACAAGTGGAATATGTGACCTTAAACTTACCAGTTAAGTCCATGTCATCACCAACATGTAGTATCCTAGTTTACTGTCCATTCTTGTCTATGCCATTTTCCACCACATGCCCTGCCAGTAGAATGTTACAGTATGATGAGGTATTACGGAATGTTGGGTGTCTGTCAAGAAAAGCCACAGTTGTGATGGGGCTGAGCATCATGCTGGCTGCTCCTGGTGGGGCTCATCTACATATCTACAATAAATCATCTTGAACTCAACAATCTGTCTGGACTTCATTACCACAATTTTATGGCGACGATCTGGAAACTTACCCTCATTTCTACGTGCTCAACAAAAGAAGTTAATGTCAAAGAAGTCAAGATGTGGAGAAGAAATTACAAACTACAAAGTGGAACTTGAAAAATCTGGCACTACGAGCCCCACCAGTGACCACTCCATCGGTCGCCCTAACCTGTGAGTGCCAGTTCATGTTGGACTCCACCCTCCTGCCTTGGAACTGCTTTCCATCCTCACTGCTCTGACCCAAGAAGAAGTGTCCCTCAAGAGGAGTTGAGTTCTATGGATTCTACCTGGTATGACTACAACCCAAGTATGCCAGTTCCTGTCCCAGTGTGTGGAGTTTCACTAAGGAGTTACTAGTCCTAGTCTCCTTGTGTTTTCCCGCTCTCAAGTGTCCCAGTGACCTGCTTTGCTGCAGCCATAACGGAAAAGACCTGTTGCTGGCTACACTACAAATCTAACCTTGCTGCCTGCCCTTAGCTTTCTTGCCATCCTGAGGTGCTTCTATTTTGCAACTTCTTACCAGCCCTACTGACTCTGTTTTGCCGTTTCAACTCTTTGACACCCCAGAGTCATCAAAGATCTACACACACGGTGATCTAAGTATTGTTATTTATTTTGGGCAGGACTGATGCCGGTGTTCTGCATGTTTTCAGTGAGTACTTTCTAATTTTTACTCTATTGCGCAGTGTCTTTGTGTGTGTCTCCTTTGTAGCAGTTTAACCGCTGCCTCATATTTAAAAGACGCCTTGAGCACACACAGTGCTCGCGCACCCTTACCTTTCTCTTCCTGCCCTGCGATTCCTCCTTTTGCTCCACTGTGACGTCTACGGCTTGCTTCATGCTATTTGGATGTTTGGTGCATGGTGATGCCGGGAGCCATCCAGCGCGGCGTCACCAGTGCGTGCCGCCATCTTGTGTTTGGCGTGTTCCATGAGCTTTTGTGCAGGTCCCAGCGTAATATACGCTCTGCCACCCACGTTTTTTTTTTCTTCTGTGTCTCGTTACAGAGTTATTTTCAACGTCGTCGTCGTCATGCAGCAGGAAGTAATCAGGTACATTTCTCATTTTTCTATCAGCAAGTTCTGCGATGTTTTTTTTGCTTGGCATGCAAATTCCTGCGTTCTAACATCCTGGGATTTGGTCCTGTTATCTGCCAACTACGTGGTGTTCATTAAATAAAGAAGTCGCTTCTTCTTCAAAGTCAGCACCAGCGTCGGGGAATGTTGACCGCTCTTCACTCTAGATAGTTTCCTGGAACTACTTTCAAGGTAGCTACGGTTGTCCTGGGCAGAATCAAGTCTTTGACACTTTCCACGGTTGGGCTGTTACTTCGAGTTGTCAATGGTTTGGGACACACGTAGGACGCAGGACTTTGCCTGCAGTTCGAGTGGTGAGTCCTTATTTCCCTGCAAGCCTTTTGTCCCTTCGATCTTCAGTCGGCATCTTCTGTGCATCGTGGAACTTGTCTGCCTTTTTCTAAGCTCGCACGCCTGTCTCACATGTTTGCGGTGACAGGCACACCATTGATTTTCTTAAGATCCAGTGGAGGTGCAAATTGCACTGGTATTTCAAACAAGTTATGTTATAAACATGCTTAAGTTATGTGCCAGCATTTTGGTTCTGATTCAATGCCATATCATGGTGTGTGGGTCACATGTATACCTTTGTCTATTTTACCGATTTTGCCGCCCGATGGTTACGTCTGCACCATGGGAGTTAACCTGCTATCAAACATTCAAACATCTCACATTCACACATAGTTGTAACCCCTTTCAAATCAAATTTTAATGCAAATGGTAGTTTAATCCTGTTTTACTGTATGCATCTATGTTTGGGTTTGTTGTACTACTCACGGTTTCAAATCTATTTTCAAGTCATGGGTGCTTACCCTTATATGTTACCTGACTATTGGCTATCCTCACTTGTTGGGGTATGTCTTAGTTTCTTGTTCAATTTCTATCATACCATTACTCCACACAGTGTGTGTAGTATGGGATTTATTTCCAGTACGGTGCACGTCAAGTGACCTCTACACTAGGTTGTCCAGGTTACCCTTATGGTGCACGTCAAGTCACCTCTACACGTGGTTTTCCAGGTTGTCCTTAGATGGACGTCAAGTGACCTCTACACGAGGTGATCCAGGTTGTCCTTGCATGGACGTCAAGCGACCTCTACACAAGGTTGTCCTTACACGGACGTCAAGTGATTTCTACACGAGGTTGTCCAGGTTTATGTTGTATTCTAAGATGCTGCTCTTCTGATGCCGTGATGTCACAGTATCTGGTGCATGCTGAGAATGTTATGGTTCAAAGGTCTGACTCTGTAACTGTTGGTACTGCTGCCAGGCTGTTCATGGCAGGTGATGATCTACAGCTGTGTAGTCTCTCAATCAATAAATTCACCTTTCAAAGAAACTGCCCTGGAGTGAATTACTACAAATTTCTGGCGACGAGGATGGGAAACTGTCGTGGACACGAGGTTGTCCAGGTTGTCCTTACACGGACGTCAAGTGACCTCTTCACGAGGTTGTCCAGGTTGTCATTACACGGTCTATTATATTTTTTTTAACTCACAAAGTGCGTGTCATATGAGTCATTAGTCTTTAGTCCCATTATTACAGTGCACAACGTGTGACCTCTTACATAAAGCCTTTTTGCTTTACAATGTCAAATTTTTTTTCATTGCTATGTTGTTTACGGGGAAGTAGGAGTGATGTTATTGTATTCTTTCATTCTTTCTTCACCCTGTTTTTATTAAACCTTATTGCTTTACATTGTCGATTTTTCCATTGCAATGTTGTTTACAGGGAAGTATGAGTGGTGTTGGTGTATTCATTCATTCATTCATTCTCTTCTCTGTTTTCTTTATTTCTCATGCTGTGCTTTGCCTCCTGTCATACCTGTCTGGCCAGTTGGTGTGTCTGGTGGTAGGGATCGGTGCTTTCTTGTTCTTCTTTGGGTTTCTATCTTATTTGTTGTGTTATGGAAGAAGAGGAGATATGTAGTATCCTAGTTTACTGTCAATGCTTGTCTATGCCATTTTCCACCACATGCCCTGCCAGTAGAATGTTACAGTATGATGAGGTATTACGGGATGTTGGGTGTCTGTCAAGAAAAGCCACAGTTGTGATGGGGCTGAGCAGCATGCTGGCTGCTCCTGGTGGGGCTCATCTACATATCTACAATAAATCATCTTGAACTCAACAATCTGTCTGGACTTCATTACCACACAACACTAATCCAGTCCTTGGCTTTCCATTAACAAACTAGTGCATTCTGAGGGTTGGAGTCTTGGTTTATTTCAAGTTATCCAACACGTCTAACACATCTGAAAACAGTGGCTTTTAAAGGAAAGCCAAAGGCGTACATGGTATCCCCGATGACTAGAGTCGTCTGGTTTCCTTATGTGGTGTATACAGGGGAGGAAATGATTCAAGTGAAATGTGAAGATAGGAGTTGGGCAATAATTATAGAGCTACACTCCTGGGGGCATATTTTCAAGGGGATATCGCCACCAGAACATCACACAAGGGGATATCGCCACCAGAATGTCGCTTTTAGCGATGTTCTGGTGACGATATCCCCTTCTCCTTATTTACAAAGCGGCGTTAAGCCACTTAACGTGGCTTAAAGCCGCCTTGTAAATAAGGCCCATTTCCCGCTTCACTTAGCGTGAAACGGGTGTGCAATGGGTGTTGCAGTTGGTGTTCGTCCGCAACACCCATTGCTTTTTGACGCTGCCCCATATTTACAAGGATGGGGCAGTGCCAAAAACTAAAGCCAGGTAAAACCTGGTCTTAGGATGGTAATACGAGGAGAAATTATTTCTTTCTTCTCGTAGTTTGCTCTTTCTATGTGTACTAGGGGAAACGCAGGGGTACGCTGTAATTTTTTAAATACAGAACATCCCTGCATTTGAAAAATGTCGGAGCACAGCATTACCAATTTTGGAGTAACACTGCGCTCCGACATTTTATTGTAAATATCCCTCCTAATGTTTTGCTCTGTCATCTAGAAAGGACGTGAAAGGAGAAGACTTTAATGTACCCTCGTACGTAAATGTTATTATTGGCAATTTTATAGTATGGTTTTTATGTTTCTAATATCTTAATAAACTCCAGTGAGAATGGATTTTATTTTCTACACTGTCATGGAAGTTATGTGTGATGTAATAAGAGTGTCTGAGATTCTACTTCGATTTAAGGACGATACAATATTTGAGTTTCATGTATATTTTTATTGGGCTAAGACTGTCTGGTGTTGAGTTTTGGAGGAAAGGATGGAGGAAGTGTAAATATTGGGCCCCAGATTGGTAGGGAGATGGTTTGGAAACGAAAGGTGGAAAAATGTATCTTATTTTTTTATGGAATGAAAAGGTCACATCCTGAACACTTTGAATGTCCCATAAGAGCGCATCTCACCTCACAGAAACTTGCATAGTAAGGTTTCTAGACATTTTATGGAACCTCCAGTAACCCTAATATGTCTAGTGAGGATGGTGTAGTGACCTACTCTGGGTGTGGTGTGATCTACATAGGTCCAGCATGGCGACTCCATGCCAAAGATTCGGGATATTCGAACAGTATATCCATAAGATAGAGGTGCATACAATGAACCTCAGTGGAACTTGGGGGCATATTACCTAGGATTTGCGATAATTATCGCAAAGCGCTTTCAGCGCTGTTTTTTTTATCGCCGGCTATCGCTGGATTTCATCGCAGAGATAACGCGTTATTATCAACGCTTATCTCCAAGGCGATAAAAAACCCAGCGATAGCAGCGAAACCCAGCAATAGCGCGAGAAATCCAGCGATAAAATCACTGCGCTAATGAAAAGCTCGCTAATAGGCAGGTGAGGACTTAACCTTACAATCCACCTCCCATTGACAAGAATGGTTAAGTCAAGTTTTTAGCAGGTGTTAAATTCCAGCGATAATCGCGGTTAGCGCGACTTTTTTATCGCTTCGCGGGCATTGCTAATAGGGGAAGTTGTGTTTGCGACTGTTTCCAGTCGCTTTCAGTTGGGAACGCCTACTTTGCATGTCATTAGCGATAATTATCGCTGACATGCAAAGCGGCACTAAAACGGTCGCTTCGCCATAAAGCTGTCGCTAACAGCTGTTAGCGACAGCTTGCTAATAGGGTGATAGAAATATCGCCGCTTTAGTGGCAAAAAGTGCCGCTAAAGCGGCGATACCGCCCTTGCTAATATGCCCTAAGTTCCATATTCACAGGCTATCCTGAACTATCTGGCACGGATCGTGGCCTTCGGGAGCACTGTTTAGACACCCCAATCTATTCATAATGATGAACATCATACCATAGTAATATGTAAAAAGTCTTCAAATGCACAAACAAGTGCACTTAAAAGTCATCATATATTTGTCAATAAACAACAACCAGGTGAGCATTTAAGTGCTCCAATTCCAGTGGCCTTACACTGACCACCTCACTCTAGGCCATGAAGGCCACTGCCTCCATTCCTGAATGTTTCACCTACAAATGTTGTATTTCAGATGTGTTAGTTGTTGGAAATGTTCACTCTCTGCAGGGTCACAACAGATTTTGTTTTGCCTTTTTGCTTAACTCTGTTTGTGCTGGCAATAGAGCTCTGTGCACTTTACCCCTGCTAACGAGTGTTGATGTCCTTGTGCTCCTCCTTTCAACATGATAAAATTGGTATACCCCTGATTGGTTTATTGAATTTGCAGTTAAGTCCCTAGTATATGGTACCAAGTGTACCCAGGGCCTGTAATGAAATGCTACCGGTGGCCTGCAGCACTCGTTGTGCCATGCACTTCAGTGCCACTGTAAAGCATGCCTCCAGGCCGACCATTGTAGACTGGCTGCCCAGATTTAAACTGCAAATTCTATCTGTCAAAATAACCCTTTTGGACAGGTCTAAATATTACTTTTAGATATTAATAAGCCACCCCTGTGTAGGCCTTCTTGTCCATTAGCCAGGGGTGCATGGAACTTGTAAAAATGTAACTTTAAACGTCCTTACAGTAAAAGTTCCCTAAAAGCCATTTTCACTGTAGAAGGGTTGACTGTCCCATAGGAAAGCATTGGCATACAATATTAGGTTTGATAAATGTTACCTCGGGCTAGGGAACAGCAAAAAAATGTGATTATGGACTTTTTAAAATATTTATTACAACCCAATTCACTGGTGAAGTCAGATATGAAATAATTGTTTAGGACAGGGGACTTTTAGAAAGTTACCTTGGCCCTCCCAGAAGTCCCGTCCACTTCTGCCAGGCAGTGATTAGTATTTGAATAGGTCTGAACGAGGTGTGACCTTGCTCCCATAAGCAAGAAAATAGGCTGACTTGAATGGGAGGAGATGACCCCTCTGAACGTGACAGAATATGCAGGTAGGGCCGTGAAGATCCTTTTATCCTTTTTGACAATAAAGTCAAATCCTGCTTGAATGCGACATCCTTATTCACAGATCTGCTGGGATTTTCCATATGAACTTGGGACTCACCTCAAAGAGGTCTTCCCATTCACAGGCAAATGTTATCTGCACTTGGGCAGGGCGCTTCTTATGTCCCTCTAGCCAACCGAGCCCCAATAACAGTGGACCTCTGTTTGACATTACAGTATCACAGCCTGTTTGCCAGGTCTGCTGTGTTTACATGTATCATTTAGGGCGCACATCAAAGGAAGGAAACAGAATGCCAAAATAATATGTGTGCATCCATGGCCTGGTTGCTGATTTGTTCTACCACATATCTGTCTCTGAAGTTGTTGTGGGTAAAGGGACTTCCTGAAACTGGACAGTAGTGTAAGATGTGGGAAGGCACTATGATCACCATAATATACTTCCCACATACACCCCTCAGCCCTCAAAGCCCTTGTTGAGTATGGCTAAAGACTTTGGCCATCAAGCAAATGGCCAAAGTGGGTAGGGCTAGGCCCGGAAATGGTCACCCCATTGGTTAGGGTGCCGCCCAGGGTCATTCCCACCCACTAGTCTGTGCCAGGCACAAATGTGGCATCTCCAGGTACCAACTTCAGAACATTTCTTGGACTGTAGAAGATCAGAAGAGAGCTAAACATACTGTCTGAGACCTGAGATGAGCCTAGAAGACTGGACATGCTCTAAATTTTGTATCCAGGACAAAGAAGTGGGCTCCAAGGGTCAAAAGGCTGACTTCCTGAGCAAGCTACAGGGACACTAAAAGCTCCAAAAGGCCTTTCCTGCAACTGGTCAGCTGATCAGTTTCAACGGACCTGGACTGGACTCTACCTGACACCCTAAAACATTACAAATTCATATCTCTGGCTCCCCTTATTGGATGTTTGTCCTTTTGGTGTCATTTTGTATAAAAAATATTACTCTATTTTACTAATTTATTGTGGGATTGTTATTGTATTGCATTTTATCTTTATTACTGTTTTGGTACTGCATAAATATTTTACACATTGCCCTAAGTTAATCCTGTCTGGTCTGTGCCATAGCTAGCAGGGGGTTGAGCTCAGGTTAATTGAGTAACTTTGAGGATTTTCCCTGAAAAGTAAAGTGATTATTATTTGTGGTGGGTCCTTACACCCCTCAACTAATACCCCAATGTCTTACATTTTTCTCATCAGTTCAATTGAAGAAAAACAAGGATACACCAAGAATGCATTAGGCTATCACACAAAAGACCAAAGCTGGAATCAGAGCCTTAAATGGCCTGCAGGGATTTATTCACCCTAAGTATCCTTGAAGTTCTTTTAATGATGGCCTTCTCCAGTGCATGAGTGTTTGAGTTTTCTGTGCTTGACTTTACCATAATTACCTAGAGAATACGGGTGGTCAACCCAGTGCAAAATAATGGGATGCTAAGCCCTGATTTATTTATTTTATAGTTGTATATTAATTTTATTATATTTTTTTCTATTTTGGGTATTTCTAGAGCGTGGGCCTCGTCCAGAAGAGCGATACAAAAGGGGATGATGGACGGAACGTTTGAGCCAATCAAACACTCACCCCCAGTCAACTGATCTGGGTTTAATCCATCATCATTCTTTAGCTCACTCCACCACCCCAGTTCAGACATGGCCATATGCAAATCAGTCTGACCCTGTGCCTCATGGGAACAGTCCAGCCCGAACTGCCAAGCCATGTCTTCCCTGGACCGGAAACAAGCATCCTAGGACCGGTTTCTGGCATTCCAGCCGTCATCAGCCAGGCTTGCTTGAATCCAGTGGCAAAGTGAGCAAGGGACCCACGTCTGGGCATACCCCCGCCAACTTAGGGCGAACAAAGCGATACAAAAGGGGATGATGGACGGAACGTTTGAGCCAATCAAACACTCACCCCCAGTCAACTGATCTGGGTTTAATCCATCATCATTCTTTAGCTCACTCCACCACCCCAGTTCAGACATGGCCATATGCAAATCAGTCTGACCCTGTGCCTCATGGGAACAGTCCAGCCCGAACTGCCAAGCCATGTCTTCCCTGGACCGGAAACAAGCATCCTAGGACCGGTTTCTGGCATTCCAGCCGTCATCAGCCAGGCTTGCTTGAATCCAGTGGCAAAGTGAGCAAGGGACCCACGTCTGGGCATACCCCCGCCAACTTAGGGCGAACAAAGCGATACAAAAGGGGATGATGGACGGAACGTTTGAGCCAATCAAACACTCACCCCAGTCAACTGATCTGGGTTTAATCCATCATCATTCTTTAGCTCACTCCACCACCCCAGTTCAGACATGGCCATATGCAAATCAGTCTGACCCTGTGCCTCATGGGAACAGTCCAGCCCGAACTGCCAAGCCATGTCTTCCCTGGACCGGAAACAAGCATCCTAGGACCGGTTTCTGGCATTCCAGCCGTCATCAGCCAGGCTTGCTTGAATCCAGTGGCAAAGTGAGCAAGGGACCCACGTCTGGGCATACCCCGCCAACTTAGGGCGAACAAAGCGATACAAAAGGGGATGATGGACGGAACGTTTGAGCCAATCAAACACTCACCCCCAGTCAACTGATCTGGGTTTAATCCATCATCATTCTTTAGCTCACTCCACCACCCCAGTTCAGACATGGCCATATGCAAATCAGTCTGACCCTGTGCCTCATGGGAACAGTCCAGCCCGAACTGCCAAGCCATGTCTTCCCTGGACCGGAAACAAGCATCCTAGGACCGGTTTCTGGCATTCCAGCCGTCATCAGCCAGGCTTGCTTGAATCCAGTGGCAAAGTGAGCAAGGACCCACGTCTGGGCATACCCCGCCAACTTAGGGCGAACAAAGCGATACAAAGGGGATGATGGACGGAACGTTTGAGCCAATCAAACACTCACCCCCAGTCAACTGATCTGGGTTTAATCCATCATCATTCTTTAGCTCACTCCACCACCCCAGTTCAGACATGGCCAGAAGAGCAGCGCAGCCCAGTCCATGCCACGTATGATGCAGAACCATTATTTGTGGGACATGCAGGTGTGCTTACAATAGGAAGTTAAGTAATACAAATAGAATGCAGATGATAAACAGAATTATTCTATAAGAAGTAAGGGGAGAAGGTAGGCACTATAAAGGAAGAATGAATATAAAGAGAAGGTTTTTGAGTTCTATCCTGAAGAACAACATTGCGGTAAATGGTCTGATGTGCAAAGGGACGTCATTCCATAGTCCTGGACAATATGCCAAAACACCTGTCGCACTGTGCATTCTTTAGAAGTACTGTGGATGGGCAGCCTGACAAGGGATGTGTTCCTAGTTGTGCATGCCCCACTAGATGTAGTGCATTTAGCGGTCAGGTAGCCAGGTTTTCTCGAGGGAGTGCTATGCATATTAAACATACAAAATGTGATGGAAGGAATGCTTGCAATAAGTCTATCCACTGACAATTGCTCGGGGTAGCATGCCAACCCATAGTTCTTTTGCTAACTATGAGACCTCAGTTTGGACCCTGCATATGCAAATCAGTCTTAGCCCTGCTCCAATAGGAACTGTCCAGTACAGCCTACCAGGCTATGTCCTCCCCAAACTGGAACCCAAGCTGATTCTCTTCAGTTGGGTGTAGCTTGGTTCCAGTGGTAGAGCGAGCAAGGGGCCCACATCTGGGCATACCCTTGTCCCTTAAATCATGACATCAAACACACAAAAAAGTGATCGGAGGAATTATTTTAATGTGTCTAACCACTGGCAATTAGTCATGGTAACATTCCCATCATTTGTTCTTTTGCCCACCATGCCACCTCAGTTTGGACCCAGCCATAAGCAAACCAGTCTTGACCCTGCTCCAATATGAACAGTTCATCTCAAATTGCCTGGCCAGGACCTTCCTCAGCGAGAACACAAGCAACCCCAGAACGGTTTTGACCTGATTGGGGGCTCTTCAGTCGGTTGAGGGAGGAATGCTTGCAATAATAACTCTAACTACTGGCAATCATTTGGAGAAGTATTCAAACCCATCATTCTTCTATCGACCATGCCACCTCAGTTTGGACTCAGCCATATGCAAATTTGTCTAGATCCTACTCCAATATTAACAGTCCAGCCAGAACTTTCAGCCCACGTCCTCTATAAACCGGGAAACAATTAACCCATGATCGGTTTCACCCTGATTGGGCACTTCAGTCAGGTGTAGCTGGGCCCCAGTGGCACAGTAAGCAAGGGACCCGTGTCTTGGTATAACCTCAGTCAATTAGGGCTTGATTAACAAAGGTAAACTTAGACCTGAAGTCTAAGCTTAGACCTGAAGTCCAACTTTTATAGACTAAGGTCTAAAGTTAGACTTCAGGTCTAAAGTCAGACTTCAGATCTAAACATAGACTTAGACTTCAGATCTAAAGTTAGACTTCAGGTATAAAGTTAGAATTCAGGTCTAAACATTGACTTCAGGTCTAAATTTAGACTTTAAAGTTAGACTTCAGGTCTAAATTTAGACTTAGAAGTTAGACTTCAGGTCTAAACTTAGACTATAACGTTAGACTTGAGGTCTAAACTTAGACTTCAGATCTAAGTTTACTTTTGTGAATTGAGCCCTAGGGGTAAAACATCAAACACACAAAAGGTGATAGGAGGAATGTTTGCAACAAGTCTACTCATTGCCAATCCCTAGGGGTAGAATTTCAACCTACCATTCTTTTGTCCACCATGCCACCTCAGTTTGAACTCAGCCATATGCAAACCAATTTTGACTTTGCTCCAATGGGAACAGTCCAGCCCATACTGACAGACCAGGTCCTCCCTGATCTGTAACACAAGCACCCCAAGACCAATTTCTCCCTGAATGTGGCTCTTCAGTCAGGTGTAGCTTGGGTCCAGTGGCACAGTGACCAAGGGACCCATATCTGTGCATACCCCTGGCCACTAAGGGCCACACATGTTTGCAATAAGTCTAGCCTCTAGCAATGACTCAGGGTAGCACTCCAACCCTTTGTTCTTTTGTCCACCATGACACCTCAGTTTGCACCCTGCCATATGCAAATCGGTTCTGACCCCACTCCAATAGGAACAGTCTAGACTGAACTGCCAGGTCACGTCCCCCCTAAACTGAAACACAAGCAACCCAAGACCAGATGTGGGTCCCATGCTCACTGTGCCACAGGATCCAAGCTGAATCTTACTGATGAGGCCTAGCAAGGCCGAAACCGGTCCGGTGTTACTTGTGTTTCCTTCTGGAGATGGTCTTGTCTCGAAGTTTGGGATGGACTGTTCCCATGAGGAGCAGGGTGAGTCCTGATCTGCATAAGGTGGGCCTTTGTCTATGGTGGTACAGCGGGTGAAAAATGATAGGATGGAATGCTACCCTGAGCGACTGCTATTGTTTAGATCAGTGGTTCCCAATCTGTGCGCCGCGGCACCCTGGTGCGCCGGCAAAACCTGCCAGGGGCGCCGTGCACCAAGCACACAGTCTGGGAACCACTATGTCACATTCACCACCTGTTTTGTTTTCTTCAGGCACTCGAGCCAAGATAAATATGCAAATGTCCTTAGGTTAGCACATTGCGGTAATAAAGGGGCTGGGAGACTCGATTCTTCAAAAGTCGTTTACATCTGAAAGCAGACTTTCCTTAGCAAAACTTTAATTCTGAACTTTATCAAACTGCACCAAAGTTTTTTTATGACCATGCAGGTTATGTTTGTATAACTCGGGAGTCTGCTGTTCCTCGCAGGTGCCTTGCAGTGATATTTTCGCCACTGTGGAAAGGCCAGGCGCGGTCGCTGTGGCTCTGCAGCAAGCCACTGGCTCTGCTGGAACCTTGAACAGCGGTGTGCCTGCAGACCCTGTCTCTGGACAAAACCGCCTGCACGTCTCTTTTTCCTTCAGACGGCCATGTTTTCTAAATTAACAAAAGTTTGCCTGGTAAGGTAATCGTAAGTTTAGGTCTTAGATGGTGAGGCCCGAATTGTTAGCTTTGAGGGCTGTCTGCCCGCCAAGTTTAGGAGATGCATTTTGTGATCCTGGACAGCTGTATGTCTGATACCCATCTAGAAAGTCTATGGACTTTCTTTGGTGACTGCTACAAACCGTGCCCTGCTTAGCCATGTATACTTGTTTTGTTTAAATGTAAGTTTCGACTAGGTCAGCATTTTGTGCGCTGGCAAACAGGATGAGCACCGCATTAGCACACAGCGTCACTTTTCAGGTTCCACTAATCTTCGGAAGCAGAACCCAGCTGACAATGGGTGTTCTGTAGGTGTGCGAAACGCAAACTTGGCACAGGAAAGCCATCAGTTGTATGCTAATAGCCTTTCCCTTCCGAACTCGGGCTCAGCCTTCACTCCTTCTCTTTTACTAAGAAGATCCCTCCAGTGGCAGCGCTCACTCCCTCACCTTTCATACTCATCTCGCCTCTATATGTAATCCGATTTATACTTTGAAATGGCTTGGGTCAGGTATATGTTTATTTTAGCATGGCTTAATTCTTTTTTTAAAAATGCTCAGTTTTACGGAAGAAAACCTGGTTAAAATGGTTTTCATTGTTTTGCATAGAGAACTGTTTATTTTACAAATGTCCTGAGGAGCCTGGGCCCTTGGTATTGTCTAGTTCGCATTCCTTTCATGGTGTGGCTGCCCAGTTCAAATGTTTAATTTCACACACAGTTACTAATGCAAGTCTTTCAATGTGAACTCTGCAAGCTTTTGAATTTTAGACCCACGCATGCATGTCTTTGTAAAATTAGATGTTTACCAAACGTGCTCAAACAAGATGATATGAGGCTGTGAAGTCCGATGCTATTCCCATGAAACAAATCAGATTTTTCCTTAACGCACTCATCCTTATATATAACAGGGCTCAAGGCATGGAGGTTTAACCTATTATCCACGTCTTTCTGACTGATCCTCAATCTCTTCTTTTAACCTGTGGAGTTGTTGGGGCTTGGTAACAAACCTGATAGGTAGAGTAAGGTTTTGGTGGTTACCTGCTGGATACGGGTTTTAAAGAGTGGTAAAACAAGACACAAGTGTGTCTATTGTTAACAAAAAGGTCTAATCTCAGAGGCAATGTGAACGATGGAATGTGCACCTTTTCTCTTTTTAGTACAAGAACTCTAATGCATAGCTCATCTTATCACAAGTACATTTGTACACCAAGGTATATAGTTCACCACACGCACATCTATGCACTGATGTGTATATAGCTTATTTATATGTGTACAATAAGAGGCACAGTTTGTATGAATACAAGGTTATCTTCAGCCCTCAATGAAGACGATACTTGCATTTACTCCCTTTTCTGCATGGGGGATTAATATGAGTTGTGTGATCATTAGTGGCGGGAGGGAGTGTGTGTTCATGTATATCCTGGGGTACACTGCAGGGAGAGGTCACTGCTACAGTCTTAGCACTCCCAGGGCACTGCTGGGGAAAGGTATATTACTTGAAAGTGTCCTCTGCTCCAGGCATTCTACACCACAAGCAATTTCTGCCCCTCATTCAGAAGGGGATGTTCAGCACCGATCTGAAGCCCAGCCCTTCAAGGGGCTGTTATTTGCCAAGAAAAACAACCAGTAATTAGTCCAAACATGAGTCAGCAGCATGAACTGGGAACAATTCAGACCCCCAACTTTTACACAAAAATAAGTTACTTGGATTCACCCTGGACACCAACCTCAGACTCAAGGACCACACTGCTAAGGAAACAAGGACAGCCTGGTACCATCAGACAGGATGCAATAATGTGCAAAAAGAAAAAAAACTAGACAGTAGGCGCAGACCTTCTCTATCAATGCACCCAGGATCTGAAACAACATTCCTGTATCTATCAGGGCCTCACAAACGCTGCTCAGGAGCGAGCCAAAGACACACCTCTTTTAAGAGCACTACATCACAATGAAGTAACAGGTTACTTCTCCGAGAACCCTGTGCCCCTTCAATCAGTTGTTGACACTGCATGGGGCTCCGCAGTCGATGGGATAGAATTACATCTATGATCATAATACCTCATTGGCTTCATCCAAATTATTTTCAGGGGGAAAAATGGAAGTACTCCCGAGGCTGGGCTTACATCCTCCCACCCGCCAAAAAAAGAAACATAATGGGGAGCCACGGCCAATGGCCAATAGGTCAAGGGAGGCGCGGGTTGAAAAAGTTTGGGAACCACTGGGTTAGATGCTTTGCAAGCATTCCTCCCATCACCTTTTGCGTGATTCATGCATATTTTGTAGAAAATTTTAAAGTATATTCTGGTAGGGGGAGCCTGTGTAACTCTTGAAAGGTAGGGGAAATGTGCTCAAACTTCCTTTGGTCTGTAAGCAACCCAACTGTGCACAAAATCTGCTGTGATTGGTGTCAGCGAGGATTTAGGGAGACCAGTTAGAAGAACATTACCTCTGTTGATGTATGACAGTTGAAGCACAAGGGAGGGAGGGGAGGAAGGAAAGGAAGGAAGGAAAGAAAGGAAGGAAAGTAAGAAAGGGAGGAAAGGGAGGAAAGGAAGAAAGAAAGAAAGAAAGAAAGAAAGAACGAAAGAGGGAGGGAGGATTGAAAGAAAGAAAGAAAGAAAGAAAGAGAGAGGGAGGAAGGAAAGAAAGAAAGGAAAGAAAGTAAAGAAGAAAAGGAAGGAAAGAAAGGAAGGAAGGAATTTGTTGCAATGAGTGGGAAGTGGAAGGGCTTCTTCCAGTCGATAATGCACTGCTACCTATTGTTTCTGTGAGAGGGGCAGGGCATGGCAGCTGGGCACAGGGGCCGCTCCACGCGCCCCCATTATGCCCATAACTTGCCCTCAAGCCCGTGAGCGCATCCCCCAGCTCTTGCAGATATCGGATGCGCGCCGAGGAGCTTGGAGCTCGCCTCACATCCTCTGCTCCCGAGGTTACCTGCTGACCTGAGATGCTGGGAGGTGCTGCCGCTCCAGAATTGATTCCTCCTCTCCTGGCACGAAGCCCTCCCCGCTCAGGTGAGGTGGGCGGACGGTGAGGAGGGAGAAGATGCCGCGCTAAGAATTCACGGCATCGATTGCTGCGCCTCGCGGGGTCAGCCCTGACTGACACAGCCCTGATGAGAGGGCCCTCTTCCATCGCAGCACTCCCAGATTCACACATCCGAGGCATGTTAATGCGGCCCTCGCTGTCCCCAGAGCTCGCCGCGTAATGAAAAGAGAGCCTGATGGTTGCACACAAACAAACAGCTTCTCTCCGAGAGGAACAGCTGTCTTCCTCTCTCATCTCCTCCTCTCCAGACCAGCATCCCCTCCTCTCCGGACCAGCCCTTCAGATCTCTGCTAGAAGGCGGGAACTTTTCATTCTGCCAACCAGTGCTCTCAGGGCCACGCTTGGGGAAGGTCGAAGTCTCTGTGAACTGACAGACTCAGTGAGACAGGTATCTCTGCGCCAGCTCTCTGTTCTGAAGCCCACCATAGCTCTCTCTTTTTCCAGCATTTTTATTTAGCATGAACTCAACCCGAAGGTATTGGAGCACTTTACATGAGCACAAGGACACATTCATTTTTTTTGGTAGGCACTGGAAGATTACGTGATTCGCCCAGAATCACAGAATGTTGAGCCGATGCAGAGACTCGAACCTGGTTCCCCAGTTCCAAAGTCGGCAGCTCTGGTTGTTACGCCACATCCTCTCTTAGGTTACTCACCCGTTCCTGCAACCTCTGCAGAAACCATGTATCTTAGGCGCCGTGCCTTTACATCTTCCTCATGTACAGTCCCCTTGAGGCTCAGACCTTAATGAGGTGCTGTGTTGCAAATAACAAATCCCCATAAATAAATAATGAAAATACATCACAGCCTCACTACTAAACCCACCAACGCATTCCGGAAGGGGCTGCAGCATACCAGAAGACCTAACTAATTATCATAGCCCAAACCAAGGTTCAAACCACACTGTACTTTTTATTTTCTTATTTTTACATCACTTTTTTACATAATTGTATATCACAAGTAAACAAAACTCTTTACCTAGTTATTATAACACATAACTAGGTTCAAGGTGCACCACACTTTTTTACTGTCTCATTTTTTTACATCATTCATATAATTTTATATCACATAATTGGACACACTTTTTTAGCTATGGATTATAGCACATACCTAGTTTCGAGGGGCACCACATTTATTTATTTTCACATTTTTACATCTAACATACTTATACAATTTCATGTTGCTAATTAGATAAACAAACAGTTTCAGGCACATGGAGATAACATGATTTATCCTAATTTAAATGGCATCTTTTTCAGGGGGAGGTTAAGTACTGAAGCAGGGAACAGAAACAAACTCTCCAAGTCCTAAGTTTCTATAACTTTTATTTTTTACAGGCCCAAATTTAGCTCACCCATCACAGTAGCACACACAAGGATCCATCTAGCCCATTCTCACTTGGTAACACTTTCTCACGACATTATTTTGAGAGTAGAAGAAACCTGATGAAAGTCATCAGACTTCCCAACCACCCACCTCCTGGGTTCCACTCCTCATTTAGCAGTGGTGAAAATTGCTCAATTTAGGATGACAGTGCACAATAGTGAGCTGATGCGAACTGCCTGCACCGGGGCATCGAATACCGGACGTATTTAGGAGAGGACTTCCAACACTGTTCTGCTCTTGTGTACCATGCATGGCCTGGCCATCCCGGACAGTAAAAAAGGAGCAATGTCCTACACTTGACTGGAGAAAACTCAAAGCGTGTCCAGGAGAGCAATTTTTAATTTTTCAGCAACATAGCAGTAGGGAATCCCCGTTTTCTGCGTGGTCACCCTTATTTTCTGCCTTTTAACAGTCTCTATATATTTTTTGCTGGTTTTAGAACTCTTTACCCTTAACCCCTGCTAACCAGTAGTAACGTACCTGTGCTCCCCTTTAGACGCGATCGAATTGGCATATTTCTAATTAGTATATTTAACTTACCTCTAAGCCCCTAACATATGGGACATAATGTAGTGTGGGCCTGTGAGTTAAATGTCATTAGTGGACTGCAGCACATGTTGTGGCATCCAGTACAGTAACAGTGCAAACCGTGGCTTCAGGCCTGACTGTGGCAATATAACCATTGCAATTCGTCCTGTCTAAATAAACCATTTTGACAGGACAAACCCTCCCTTTTATATATTAATAAGTGCATGGTATTGAAAAATACGACAAGTAGAAATTTATGTTAGCATGTTCTTACAGTGACTAAGACCCAAAAGCTATTTTCTCACTGAGACAGACCTAGCTGTCCTATGTTGAAAACAAGAGTATAGATTAAAATCCTAATACTGTATATCGGGAATTGGACTAGCTAGAAAAACAATTGAACTATATTTTTTAATACTTAAATGGTGATGTTGGATTTTTAATAAATATTAAGGAAAAGTAACTTTTATAAAGTTACCTTTTCCCTGCGTGAAGGTCCTGGAAGCTACATTTGCATATCCTCTCCTACTTCTGACAGCCAGTAATTAGCATTTAATTAGGTGTGAAAAATGTGTGAAGGGCCTCCCAGGACCAAACAATAAGCTGACCTGAATGGGCAGAGATTACTTCTCTGAACCTAAAAGTGTATGCAGGGTGGGGCTGTGCACATCCTTTTTGACATTACATTGTCAAATCCTGTCTGAATGTCAAATCCTGATTGACAGGTCTACTTGGTTTACATATAACAATTTGGGACGCACTTGAAAGCAAGGAAAACAGAATGAGCTACCAGTTCTTGGGTATCCACTGTCTGGGTCCTGAAAACCATACTTTTGTTCTACCACACTCTGTTTCTGAGTTCTACATATCACACTTGGAGCAAACTTGAAAGGAAGGAAACAAGATGCCCAAATATCTCTTGTGTATCCACTGTTTGTTTGCTGGAACACCATACTTTTGTTCCACCACGCTTTTTCTCTAGGTTCATTGTGGGTACAGTGACTACCTAAACTGGATTTTAGTTTTAGATGTGGGAGGACACTAGGATTAACATAGAATACTTCCCACAGACACCAAGACTTTCACAATCTCAATAATGCCCAAAGTCAGTTGGGTTGGCCCCAGGAACTTTTACCCCATTGCTTAGGGCATGCCCAGGAGTCATTCCCACCCACTAGCTCATACCAGGCATAAATGTGACACCCCAAGGCTCCCACTTCAGAACAAAACTGACCTGAGGAAGATCAGAAGAGGGCTGAAACTGCTGTCTGAGTAGAGCTCTGAAGGACTGGACCTGCTCTCTCTTTTACATACGACAAAGAAGTGACTTCAAGGGTCATAAGGCCAACCTACTTGCAAACCTACAGGGACACAAGAAGCTCCAACATCTACTAGCTTTTCCTGCAACTATGCAGCTGCCCAGTGGCAACTGGACCAGGACTGGATCCTGCTGTTTGGCCTCTTCCTGACACCCTGTGAGTCTCTACTTAAGGTGAGTGTCCACCTCCATTCAACTCTAATTTCCTACAAAACCCATGCTTGGGGTTTGTTTATTAAACTGAGCAATCATAACATGAGCGGGCTGGCTAGTATTAAAAGATTTGACCAAAAGTGCTCCCACCATGAATGTAAATGTACTTTTGACCAATTCTCGTGACAGTATTTCTTCAATACAACTTCTAGATGGCCCCACAGAAACTAAGGATTTTAGTAGAAACGTACTAGGAAATAAACTGTACATGTGATGTGACACTGGACCTTGCTGCTCTTTGATGTCTTTTCTTGACCCTTTAAGGTTGGTGGGGCACAAGCTGTGCAAATTTGCAGCATCTGACTGGACATTTGTGGGCATTTTCATTTAAAATTATGAGCATCACTGCTGGGCTGCTTATCCCTTTACGTGAGACACAGTATCAGTGGACTGTTGAGTATTATTAATTACAATAGTTCACTTTTTTGTACTTGGGTCTTTCAATATCTATTTTGTCTTTTATAATAATAGATTTAGAATCTGCTATTGTTTTGTAGGTCGCCCTATTCTCAAATTGTTTGCTTACTTCAGATGATTGGTGTAAGAAGAAGCAAGGACGTTTATAAGGACATCTTGAAATATGGTACATCTCTAGTATATCCTTTGACCTGAGTCCATACTTTCTTTTTACAATCATTACATACAAGGGTTCATGCTTCCACAGACAGGCATAACAAGGCCAATTTCCTTACAAAATAATATTAAAACTTACTCCTCCCACCAAGAGTAATATATATGCTTACTATGTACTAGAGACTTCCTGGAATATACCGAGCCCCAGGAAACAAAACTACTGATATCCTTTTTCCACTTAATCATTTAAAATAAAGGAATTGTAATGATCAGAACAAAGAAGTATGGACTCAATGTAATGTAACTAGGTTTACCTCTTTGTCCCCTTCCTTGTTTCTTTTCATTACATATGAGGTCTGCTCAAGCAATAAATTAAATGATTGGAAAAAGAACCAACATGAAGCTGAAATACATAGTCATGCATGAATGTAAGTTTATTTTTCTAGTTTTTACTTCATAGCAGAGAGCACTTTTACACCTAATATATTATGTGATGACTAGCATTATCAATCCTATAGTGCCTGCTAAATGTAGAGGGGTATGTCCATGTAGCAGCCCTACAAATCTCTCTCATAAAAGTGCATTGAAAAGTCTGCTCAAGAAACAGACATGCTTCAAGTGGATCTCCCCTGAATACCAGCAGGAGGAGGAACCCCCTAATTTTCCTACCTACTTAAAGTCTATAGGGAAGGACTGTCATCTTTGTTTGCTGAACCAAAATTCATAAACAATTTTTCAGGTTGCCTGAACTGAGCCACTCTATCTATGTAAATGCGTACTGTCCTTTTTACACCAGGCTTATTTAAATCTATTTCCTGCTGAGATGAAGGAATTGGAAAATATTTTTATAACCTCCTGCTGAAAATTGGATCTAAATGAAACCATAGGTACAAAAGGTGGACCCAATCTAAAAACAATGCTGTTTGAGATAATTCTTTTATAAGAATGTTTGCAGGAAAAATATCTAAGGGGCTGATTACGATGGCGGCACCGTAGCGGTGATTGGGACCGCCCGCCAGACATGCGGCGGTCCCACCACTGCAATTAGGATGCGCCCGCCATACTGGCGGGCGCATCACTGCGATTAGGATGCGCCCGCCATACTGGCGGGCGCATCCTGGGCCTTTAACATTGCGGGCGGTGCTGCTGGCTGCAGCACCGTCCGCAATGTTAAAGGTGCTTGCACCGCATTTCCCTGCACCACGTGGCAGGCACCACACGGTGCCTGCCACGTGGTGCATGGAAATGCAGCCCAGTGCAGCGACACCCCCCCACAAGGGGGGCCCGCAACGGGCCCCCAAGCCCAATCCCCGCCAGCCTTTCCATGGCGGCATCGCTGCCATGGAAAGGCCTCTACACAAACACATCCTAATATGGCGGACGGTGCCTGCTAGGCACCGCCACCATATTAGTGGCCCTTTTCCGTCCGCCAGGCAATCGGTGCGATTGCCACCGGCGGAAAAGTGGCGGGCGGACTTTGCATCCGCCGCGATACCCACCGCCATCCTAATATGGCGGTGGGTAAATCTCTATGTGATGGCGGAAGGACCGCCACCGCCGGCCCGGCAGTGGCGGTCCTTCCGCTATCATAATGAGCCCCTAAGTTCCCCTATCCTCTTAGTTGATGTTATTGACAGTAGAAAAAATGTCTTCAGTTTCAAAATATTTCAAATCTATTGACCCTAAGTCTTTGTAGGTTTTTTAAATCTTTGAAAATCAACAATAAATCCCATGAGGGTAAAGGAGTCTTATCCTCTGGTCTGACATTAGCAAAACCTTTAAAAAGTGTAGAAACAAGAGCTTCACATTCTTGAACATATTTCCAGTTTTCTCTAAAGACCTTAATAACTGTCCACTAAAGTTTTAAAGCAGAAAATGTAAGATCCTTACTAAAAGCATCCTGGAGAAATTGGAGAATGCAATTTTTCAAAGAAGTTGGGCTTGTTATTTTTGTCTGTGGAGGCATGATGCCCTATAAGTAGTGATTGGAAAAAGGAAGGGGACGAATAGGTAATGACACTTTATATATTCCTTTTTAAGTTGCGGAATAGCATAGCGGGTAATGACAGTAGTGCTAACCTATACTTAGGAATAACAATGTTGTAATGAAATGTTTTGTATTTATGTGCTGTGAAACGGTGGGTTACAATGTATTTTTAGGAACTATGCCCATTTACTATGAGATGAGTATATGCATAGAAGATTTTGGTCCAGAAAAAGGCTACACAAAGATGACACTGGTAGCCAGAACGCTGCCCCAACAAGATACAGAAGCCATACTTGGCTAAAGGACACTGTGATTATTGAAATTGAGAAAGGCATATTAATTATGAATGTTTCAGAAAATAGGGCAGTCACAAATATCACATATAGAATGAAATATGTATTAGAAAATTGAAATGAATAAAACATGCAGACAATCAATTTTCTCTATTTTAATAAATTCGTTATTGACATATAAAGGGATAAATAAAAAGGTCAACCATATTGATACCACATATCCTTTGTGTGAGACGTTATTGCAGCGAGATGGTCTTTTATCTTTTGATAGGAAGCACATTTTGGTGCTGGCTAATGTTCTCCAGTGATATGGGGAATTCATTAGTCATTTCCACAATATCCCGCATGTGGACTAGTGCTTATAATACTATAAAGACCCTGTCCAGCAGGTCCTCAGATGATTTCACACATCCTGAATCCCAGTGAATTCAACAGTCCAAGAAGCCCTACAATTTCTCCAGAAAGTAATGTTTACGATGGCTGAAACACAGAGGGTCAGTGTATTGTGTTTCTTGATAAAAAATAAATGGACAACATCAGCAGATGACACAGAGGACTTAAGATATCTTAAAACCATACTACCGCAGCCAGATTCCAGTTCCATGACAATTAACACAGTGTTCAGTACATTCCATGGATTTGGAACCATTAACGGAGATGACGACACAGATGTCTTTCATGTTTTGGTGTAATTGCTATTGCCTGTCTTCCGCATGAGATCTTGTCTGGAAAGACCAAAGAAAACAGAGAGACACCTAGGTAGGTTAAGGTGAGCTGTGCTCTGGCATCAATACTAAGATAACTTTGAGGGTAAGCATTGGCGGCTTGCTATAAGGAAGCCTTTATTGACCTACATCCAGATTTTCTCTGAATATCCAATGATCTGTTAGTAGTCACTAGAATATTTGTCAAATCTGGAAGTAGTTCCATGCCCAAATAAAATGAGAACAAAAGATTTAGGCTTCAGGATTCTGAATTCACTGCAAAGATATAATTAAAGAGGGCAACCAGATCAAAACAACAGTAGACTTCATTCACCCAGGAAGTGAAGAGTCTTTTTGGACCAAGGGCAGAAGACTGATTTAAATCACTTCTCCAAGTTTAGACGATATGGCTGAATAAATGGGGGTGAAGGAGCTGATCGATTGACAGTGAGAACACTGAATTGGGAGAAACAGAAGTGATGTCTTAGCAAAACATTTAGAAGTAACAAAATCTAAACCAGCCTCATGCACATTGCGTATACCTGATGACTAATATCTGGTTTTGGCCAATAGTTTGGCTTGGCCAACAGGTAACCCCCTTTTGTATAGTTTACAATTTTACTATGTCCCTAGATAAACAAAACTTCTGAAATTCTGTGGTAAGAGAGCCAGGGAAAATATAGTTCGACAAAATTCCTTCCCAGCTTTCCTGGAATTAAATTCCTCAGTATTCTAACAAAACTTGGAGAAATACTTAGCTACCATGTCTAATCAGCTTCTAAAAGGAAAGTGAGGAAACACATTTACTTTAATTGTTGTTATTTCAGGATTAAAAAAGGCAAACAACCAAGGTGCCAGCTCAAAATATAGTATTTCAATACATATCTGGCTAAAGGGTGACCATAGAACTATCTTAACCCTCAGCCACTCCTGACTTTTATGCAGTTTTTGACATTTACTGTGAAAAATCTTTCAACCTCTAATGTTCCTAGGTTTTTCCAAGAAGGCAGAGATGTCCTGTGTTCCCAGAAGAGCCACATCAGTCCAGCCCCAGGTGGGTCTTTTTGCACACAATACCTCCCCTGGTAGACCAGAATGGATCCTAATTAAACTGGTTTGGTACTCCCTGAACCCAGCCACCCAGGAGCAGGCCTTCAATTTGTTTCTTTTATGATACCCAGTGACATCCTTGATGCCACTTCAAAGTGCCCAGTTCCTTGTCCTAACATCCCACTTCATTGACATAGTCTCCTTTCATCTCAAGTAAAGATGTTTCAGGGGAACCGCCCACACCCCACGTACAAAGAAGATCAGTATACACTAGTAAAGAACTCGGCGGGGGATGTTAAACTGTAATCTCCTTCAGCTCTGGATTGAGGCAAGACTACCCTCGGACGACTACTACAGCAGAACCCAAAAAAGGCAGGTTCAATTCTTAAGGCTATTAAGCACAAAATGAATCACACAAGGCCAGATTTACCACTTACTCATGCAGCGCAGCAGCTGCAAATGCTGCGCTGTGTGAGCAGGAGAGCACCAAATTTACTGAAATACGACATTCTCCTCCCCTTTCCGTAGTGCTGGCGCTGAAATCAGCTGCTGTGCGCCACAGAGACACCTTTGCACCCTAGTGCAAGGGTGTCTCTGTGAGTCTAGCATAGGTTTTGTACAGGAAGGATACACTTCCAGTACAAAATACTATGCATAGACTAACTTTAACCTTTTTCCATCTTTGTATGTGTGCTGTACAGTGCAGCGCACGTACAAAGTCGGAACAGGAAGGAGAAATGAAAGCATTTCTCCTTCCTTGCGCCTACTTCAAAAGGGAGCAGTCTTCTGATGCTATACCCTGTCTACTTTAGTTAGTAAATAGGGTTTAGAGTCAGAAACCTTGGGTGGTTGCATGGGAATGCCCATGCTCCACCCATGGTATGCCCCCTTGGCGCTAAGTAATGCAAAGCAGCGCTATGTGCTGCTTTGCGTTACTATCACGTTATTTCCAGCGCTAATTAAGTTTAGAGGTGGAAAGAAAATTTAAAAAAAAGATTTTGCTCCGATTTGTGTCACTTTTGTGATGCAAACACAGCGTAAAATCTTAGCAAATCTCCCTCACACACGTCAAATTATAAATGCCTTATATGATAAGCAAGCCATTCCTCATGTCAAACTCGATCTATCTTTGCCATGTCCCAGATGCAGCAGACTAGAGTCAGCCAGGCATTCAAGACATGGCCTAAACCCATTCTTCTAAAGTCAGTCATGCGGGTAATGTAAATTTGCACTTCAGCACACATGCGAGATTTACCTTTGTGCCAATATGGTGCCCTTACTGAAAATGTAGATGCATCAACATGAGTGTGCCAATATTTCTCCATTTTTAAGGGACAGAACACATGCACTGAGAGGTCACTCTGAGATTTTCCAAAATTTAGAGTCAAAATATCAGCAAATCACATAGTCGAACAAATTAGCGGGCAGCATGCAAAAGAACGGATTTCCTACACTTTGTTGTTCATTGCTGGTGGTATGATAGAAAACTGGGTGCTAGATTTTTAAAGACAACCCCCGTTGGTGGTCTTGAGCTGGTGATGATGTACTACTTAAGGTGTAGCGTATACTTCTCTTATTTCTATGAGCAGGTTTTTCAGCCAATTTAGGAAGTACTGCAAGTTTGATTTTCTTATTTTGTGATAGACTATGCTTATTGCCTATCAGTTCAAATTTATCAAAGTTCCCCCATGTCGCTTCTGATGTCTTGCAATCATTGTTCTCTGTGCTAGTCCTCTTCTGGCTGATGGGGGTTCTCTCGGATATAACCCAGGCTGGAAGGGTGGAAATGTAACTAGCAACTGAACATATATGTTGTTACACCAATGGGATTAAAAGATAGCCTGCGGTAATGTCGCAAATGGTACTACCACTAGCTTTGAGACAGTCTACGATTCTTAGCATATGGACTACCAAGTCTTCTATTTTATCATGTGCATAAGCCAGCTAACCCTATAACCCTTTAATGCATCATCAACCGAGGATCTGCTTTTCGCTTCCCGGACAACACCGGATGTAATCCAAATGTCTCCAAAATTGCCAATGAAGGACTTAAAATCCAAGTATAAAGGAATCTTTGCACCAGACCGCAATTGGGTTACATTCATTACCATCACATTAGACGTCGTCTCCTTGGAGTTACTTGTAAGCGTGTGTCCCTCCGTGATGCTGTATTCTACGGGAATATCAAGTTTTAAATGTTGTTCTATAAAAATATTATAGCCAGAATATAGACCATGAAAATCTGATGAAGGTCAGTATAAATAGGTAATTATGGCTGTACTATGCTTACCACAACATATATGTAGCTTGACAAAACATTCATAGGCTTGGTATGTACATGTTGAGTTAAAAATAGCAAATCTATACTTATCTATTTATCCTTACCTGTATTATATTTTGTTAGTTGATATTCTGCATACAATATTTTTGTACCATAATATTTTTGCGCTCTGTATTCGGGCATACAACCCTTTTACGCATTTGCACCGAACATCCCCCTCAATATTAATTACATTAACCAGGGACATTCTGGACCTTATTTGAAGTCAAGATAACTACTTGGATACCCTTTTTCCTTGTTACTACTTTTATTATCTATCCTACTTTCCTCTTTCTTCCAATACATACTTTATGAATTTGCACAGGTGCACTTTTATTGTAGAAATAGTCAATTACATTTAAGTGATAGAGATATTATTAATTGTAAGGGTTTCTCCGAGAATGGGATCTCTCCTTTGCACCTGTGAAAGCAAATCATGCTGTACTTACCCAGCAGAGCATAGCAGAAAACTGTCTGTAACACATCTAATCACTTCTTATGCTTGGGTATCCTCCTTACCAGAGTGGGCATCATCTATGATTCTCACCTGTTGCCGCTGACGTATGGCCTGGATGCCTGCACTTCTTCAAAGACTCTTTACATGGTCTTAACCTGTATACCATCATTATCTGATCTCATGCCAAACTGTTTTAGCACCTGATCACAACTCGTGTTATTAATTGTCTCATTTTCATTTTTCTACTGTTCTTATTTATCAATTCTAGACTCTTTCATCTATCTATCTATCTATCTATCTATCTATCTACCTACCTACCTATCTACCTATCTATCTATCTCATCCCAAAGAGAATGTCCCCTGCATGGTTTTCAGTCGTGTACTCCTGTAGTGAGTGCCAAATTGCATATATTTGGTAGCCTGTATTTCTTTTAATTTGGCCTGGGTGTTATGCTAATTTTGTGTGTATGCTGCGGCATAGGCTTTTCCCTTAACGTGAGTAAGGTCCTGTACTTGTCCTGCGATCTGGAGAGGTGCACCAAGCATGTCCTCATTGACAGCCAGTAGGTTATTGTCTCACTCATGGGATGAAAACATAGGGCAGCGGTGGCACCATATCATGTTTTGTTGAATTCATATTTGTGGCCAGATCTTTTTATCTGTGTCTCTGGGCTGGAGGCCTACTGGCCCACTCATGTAAACTTCCACTTCTAGGTGCTTACCCAGTTTCTATCTTTTTTTTGTTGTTCCTGCTTCCTAGGTTATCAATGCAGCACCTTTTCACAAATGTCCATCTTCTGGTGGTATAAAGTTAAGGAAAGATGCAGTAGCGGCTCCTGGAGGAAGTGCTGCGGGGCGGTGAGGCGGGGGAGGGGCAGGGTGGGGGGTAGTAAACTCCGGCATACGGCCGAATGGAGGTAAGTAAATAAATAAATAAATTAAACGAATTACATTGCGCACGCTGCAACGCCTAATGGCGATGCAGCGCGCGCAATATAATTCGTTTTATTTAATTAATTATTTACTTACCTCCGTTCGGCCGTATGCCGGAGTTTACTAACCCCCACCCTGCCCCTCCCCCGCCCCGCCCCACCGCCCCGCAGCACTCCCTCCAGGAGCAGCTACTGGAAAGATGACTACACTCTGTTCAAAATGTGCTTTCTTGAACCACACCCTGTTGAGTGCCCAATTGTCAAGAAACCTCATGAGGAGATGTCATGCAGACATTTTTCAGCATCAAGGTCTTCATCAATGTCAAGATCTTTGACAATGAGGCACACACTGGCTGGAGCTTTCACATGGAGAGTATATCATAGATCTCCCCATTTTGTGGGGTCATGCAGTGAAGTAATATTGAATCAGGAGTTCCTTAGAGCATAAATGGTATATTCAGAATCTCCTCTTCCAGCGTTGCTCCTTATTTCAAGGAGTCCTGTGGTCCTTCAGGATTACTTCAGCGATTCTTTAAGGCCGTGTTCATAACTTTTTGATTTCTGTGGACCTCGACTGGTTTACTACTGGAAGCCGGGGACCCCGGGCTAAGTAATTTCTATGACTTGCACCTCAAATAAATACACAAAACTAAAGAAACAAGAATATATCAAATGAATACACAAAATATTAACCATTTTTTAATCCACAAACAAAAAATACAAAAATTGAAATTTTAATAGAAGGTGCGAGTTTTTCAAATGTTTTTCTTTCTAAAATACAAAGCAATATGCTACAGTCTAACCTATTATTTTGTCTTTTTGCTCCTAATTCATCCTCTTTTTTGTTGGTGTATACTAGTGCTTCAGCTGATGTTACTAACTGTCCATACTACTGTTTGCTATATGTGTGGTGCTCCCACCAACCAAGCTAAGGCTGCCAAATTAATTTATAGCCTTAGTGACAGTCTGTCACTATTTTTCATTTTGCTTAAACATGTATTAAGGCATATTAAAAATATTCATATATAAAGTATGATTGTATGTTAAAGTTTAATCATAGTTAGTGATTCATATGTCACAGTTAACCATAGTTAAAGTGTATTCATGTTAAGTTAGTCATAGTTAATGTAGGCCTCGATTCAACTAGCTCATGCTAAGTTGAAATGTGCATTTCTGGTTGTCATGATTCTTTCCCCATTTCTCTTGTTCCAGGAGCTGAACTGCAGTAGCTTGAATGTAGTATACAGTTGCAAATATTTTCATTCTAAGTGAAAGGTTTATATTTGTAAGTTTGTTGTAGAGGGGAGAGGATGTGGAGCAGCGGCCAGAGCTGCCGACTTGGGAGCTGGGGATCCGGGTTCACATCTCGGCGTCGGCTCAACAACCTGTGATTCTGGGCAAATCACTTAATCTCCCTGTGTGGACAGCACCAGTCTACCCTCATGTGTGATAAGCTGCGCTATATAAATCTACAAATCATAAGTTTCACTTAAAATAGTATAATGAGAATTCTACATTTGTGCCCGGGACAGCCCGACCGCAAAGTATCATCCTGTTTGAGATATCTCCTGAAGGCCGTGCAACTGTGAGCCTCCTGTGTGTGATGCCAGGGAAGAGGGCACATTTACCTTATCAAAAATGCTGGATTTTGAGTAGCCCCTAACCCTAGGGAACTGTAGGGAGTTGTACTTCACTTTAGAAATTGTATGCCTAATTGTGAGTTGCTGATCTAGTTAGTTTCACTTGCCCCAATCTGCTCTTTCGAGGCAGACGACCTTTTCCTCTCTCTTGAGACTCCATGCTTACTTTGCCTCACTCATAGAGTTATGATCTTGAGAAAATCTATTTCCCTATGCCTGATTGAACCTTTATTTGGTTCTGCCTTTAGAGTCTTTGCAGGTTTACTCCTGCTGCTTAATTTTCCAATCTCCTTCAATTCCCTAGCTGAGCTTTAAGAAATGTGCATATGACTATCTTTAAATAACTTGACTTTGTTGTTGCTATTTTGACTTTCTTTGGGTATACTAAGCCCTGCTGTAAGAAGGTGATTATTGATTTATGACTAATGTGATTGATTTGAGTTTGTGACTTTGCTAATCTGCTAATACACCTTCATGATTTACAAATCTACCACTCTCTGTTGTTCCTGCGGGGCAAAATGTGCTTCCCTGTCATTGATACATTGTTGAACTGTTTACATTAAGCCTCAATTTGAGCCAATGGTCCATCCACTTGAGTGCAGATGGTACTTGAATTTATACCAAAGATCTGTATGGTTCGAACCCCACCCTGCGCTGCTTCAGCCTCTAACTTCAAATTCAGTCACATTTAAAAGGCGTTGTAAATTTTTCAATTTCCCATGTTGCTTTTTTATGTGTACATTATTTATTAATCTGCTAATATTATTTAATTGTCTAAAGAGTCGAGGATCACTGAAATGGCGTCATTTAACAACTGCTGCTTTAGGACATATAGGGTCTGACTATTATGCGGTTGTTGCGGTCTGAACTGCATGCACTGCTGCAGTGCGACCGATGCATAACGGTGCATGTGGTCGAAGGCAGCAGTCGGAGGGACGACCGAAGCAATCCGATGGGTGGAGGAAAGGCCTCATAATCCCTTAAGGACTGCGTTTCCTCCGTTGGGATTATGATGTCGGTTTCCGACAGCCTTTCCATGTCGGTCTTTCCCACATTGAAAGGCTGCGGGAAAGTGACATTGAGGGCCCCTTGCAGGGCCCCCTTCCCCCTGGCACTCCGCATTTGTGCTTGGGGGCACCTATGGTGCTCCCTGAACATCCCTGCACCATGTGGCAGGCACCGTGAGATGCCTGTCACACGATGCAGGGATGTTCACAAACTCCCATTTCTCAATGGGAGCTTGTAGTGCCCCCTGAACATCCCTCCACCGAGTGGCAGATACCATGAGGTGCCTGATAATGCAAGTGTACACTGTCACTTGACCTGGCTGCACAGCAGAGAGATTATTTGATTACTGTAATCAACAATTTTACACATATATGAAAAATGCTTAACAAAATGTATCAAGTTATATGCACTTGCTTATTCTAGTGGGTAAGTTCCCATGTTTGCGAACTTTTTTGTTTAAAACACAAATTTTGTTTAGTCAAAGTACAAGCATCAAAGTTCAAAATAACACTGTGAGCTGATTGTTGAGATTTTTGTCTCAGAGGGAAATCTGGTGGATCAAAAAATCCAGTACGATGATACCCAATGGACTCAATGAAAAATTGACATGAGTTGTTTTTTGTAAATTCAAATTTCTAGATATGTTTTATTTCATTTCAGTGAGGACAAGAGCGTATTGTGTTAAAAAAATTTCAGTACCGGTTACATGCAGGTGCACTACATTTCTGTTCAGCGCATTATTTGTCATCTTTTAGCAATGCTGCTATTTCATATGTGCTATCATCAGACTTGCATTGTCGTTTTGCACCTTTCATTGGGTGTTATGTGTATAGTATTTCACCTATATTTTTGTATATGCTTTTGCATGTATCTTAATGTCCTTCCCACAGTAATGTAAATTTCCCCTTCAGTTGCTGTCTGGTGTTATCCAATTGTATCATTATCTGTTACCTTCCTTCTTCCACCCGCCACTTTCATTCTTCAGACAGTGAGTACCTGAGTTTCGTTTTTTGCTTAGCACCATGTTTCTTCATTGTTTCAGTTTTTGTTTAAACTTTATTAATCTTCTCACACTATTTTCACCACTTTCCACTATTTCTGGTTTACAACCGTCCTTGGTTTCTTTTCTTTGTATGTATGTACGTCGTCCCAGGGCTTTAAGTAAGCCGGGTCCTGCCGGTGCTGAGCACCGGCAGTTTTTTAAAGGGGGCCTCGAAACAGGTCTCTATCGGGCTCTGTTTTGTGCCCTGGCACAGGCGGTCCATTTTTTTCCGGACTGCAGTGACAGCAGGCACATCGATGTGTGCTGCTCACACTGCTCACTTCTCACTAGTGGAGAAGTTACGGCAAGACGTCATGCCAGGCGAGCGTTGTAGGGGGAGGGAAATCCTTCAAAGAGAGTCATTTTCCTCTGGATTTCCCTTCTTTTTTTGAAACTCAGGAGCAGCAACATTGTCGTGGTGTCACCAGGACTTTAAGTGGAAGCTTTTTCAATATTATATACAAGCCATAGTTGCTGCTTATTTATCTTATGCAACCAACAACCATTGACAAAGCCAATAGTCCTGGCTTGTTGTCGGTGTAATACTACTTGTCTTATATATCTGGATGCAATGACAGAAACAGCAAAATACAAGTCGGGCGGCACACTATGCTAAGCACAGATTTTTAGTTTATGTGTTATTAAGTCACACCCTTAATTACATTGGCCACGCCCCTTTGAAAGACCCCCCAGTTTTTTCATCCCACTTAAAGCCCTGCGTCATCCTCTTTACATTTCGGTCTAGTCAGGTTAAGATGACGCCCGTTAACTTTTTTGTTCGCATGTCCAGCAGGCAGTCCTATTTCTATGCCTAGTACCCTAGAACGCTATTTCATTGAGCTCTTGGCTTGGGTTTCACATGCCCGGTCCTATTTCGCCAAGTTGTCACGTCGGTTTAACGCGGTAAGATATTTCATGGATTTTTGCAGTCCGTAGTTATTTTTTGAGTACAGCCATTTCAGTACTCCTTTTCATTTTCTGTAGAGTCATAACGCATTATTGGTCCGCTTTTCGATTTGGGACGCCTTTATGTGGTCATTCAAAAAACTCAAGGTATTTCTAGCCTCGCGTTGTGTTAGTGATTTTGGCACATAGATTGAGCTGGTTTTAGCAGACTTCAACGTTTTCCCCTGTTTGTTATTAACGCAGGTCGAGCATTCCTGAAACAGGCTAACTAGGTTCCTGGAACATAGTTGCGCAGTTTTTGTTGTCTCCAGTAAGTCTGTTTTTTACTTTCCCCACGTGTGTGTCGGGTTTCTACTTAGCTACTCACCTTTTTCTAGCAAGTTGTAATGTCACCATTATTCCACAGCACATTTATTCTCTGGTTCTTTACTGTCTGTAATTCATTACAAAAAAAGAATGAATTAATATTCACAGTGTTCACAAAGAGGTTATACAAGGTCCATTTTTCAGCTTTTTGATTTTCTTTTTTTTCGATAAATGTGATATACTCGTTTCTTCAAGAAGTATTGGGATTTCATCTTTCTTTTATCACAGCGGTTGAAGGAACGTCAATACTCGATTTGAGGTTAAATTTATCCTGTTTCCAATAGATTGATTGCACTTCTTGTCTTTATCACATTCGCGCAGTTATCATATTATTCTTCCCTGTATGTTGTCTAATCATGTAAATAAGAAAATCTGTCGAATTTGTGTTACTGCTGCCCCTGAAGAAGGGATCTTCTTCCCGAAATGCATTGGGCTCGGATTACAACTTTTCAAGACAAGCCTAGCCTTCTTCTGTTCAGAGAAGAACTCATCAATCAGCTCACAGTGTTATTTTGAACGTTGATGCTTGTACTTTGACTAACAAATCTTGTGTTTTAAACAAAAACATTTGGCAAACATGGGAAATTACCCACTAGAATAAACAAGTGCATATAACTTGATACATTTTGTTAAGCATTTTTCATATATGTGTAACATTGTTGATTACAATAATCAAATGATCTCTCTGCTGTGCACCCAGGTCAAGTGACAGTGTACACTTGCATTATCAAGTATTCAGTTAATGAGGCAGGCAACCTCGTTCCTGACCAGCACGCTAACACACATTAAAACACAGTTTACCTAGAAAGTTAGTGTACATTTCTATATTATTTCAGTTAACACCGGGTGTGCGCAACACCATGGGGTATATTCACAAGAACGTGTGATAACACCGCAAGAGTAGCCTAACGCAACTTTCAATATCGCAGCCTATCGCGGGAAAATATCCACGTGTCAACGTGGAATTCACAACAAGGCGGTACCATGCGATAGCCACCAGATAACGCGTCAAATGTCAGCGTGAAAATCAACGCCACGCTGAAAAAATGCGAAACGCGAACGAGAGAAATCATGCGATGAGGCCAATCGCGGTACAGAAATCAGCGAACACCAGCCACAGGCCTGTAAATCCCACGCGGCCGGCGGGAAAAAGCACCATAAAAGAAAGGAAAAAAAAGCCCCAAAACAATTCAAACTGCGTAGCAACATGGATGCACCCGGACCGAGTGCAGAGGACAAGCCGAACACCACAAGCCCTACGGAGGACAATCCAGGAACCCCGCTTTTGGGGGAAGGGCAAGGACAAGAAGAAGAGGAAGACCGAGTACAGTCCGCAGGAAGACCAGATCATCGTCACAGGGGTTAACGAACACCATCAACAACTGTTCGGCACCTCCACTGGGACACTGGCAACCCAAACCGAAATATGGCAGGCCATCGTCACCAACGTCAATGCAGTCGGAGTGTCCAGGAGGTCACTGGAGGAGGTCAAGAGGCGCTGGCATGATCTGAAAAGCCAGACCAAACATAAGCTCGCCGCCAACAGGGAGGCAGCAACCGCGACTGGAGGTGGGAGTCCTGCGACACAGGAGGAGCTGGATGAGCTGGAGCAAATGGTGGCCACAGTCAGCAGTGAGGAGACAGTGGCAGGATTGGGGGGCCTGGACACAGCACGATACGACCTGACCCAACAGCAACAGGGTGAGTAACGACTAGGGACGGGGGGGCGGGGGAGATGGGCACAATGGCACACATGCACAATTACGTGCAGCACACAGCACACCCACAATGACCGTGGAACATGCCCCTGAATGCCTTGGCACACTGCAGCACACATAGAAACGCCAAGTAGGCCCCCATCCACAATGTGCACAGAGGGCCCCCCCCTATCACCAATATCACAACCGACCCGTGCACAGATGCTGAATCCAGCAAAGCAGCTGCTCGGTGACCCACACTGACTATGCAAGTAACACTGCATGTCCGATAGCATGGCAGCTGCCCCAAAAAAATGACATGGCCCACGAAGCGACATGGAGGTAGCCCAGTGCGGATCACATCCGTAAAGGAGCAGGTCACACTCCGACGTGTCCACGTGCACCCACAACCCATGCCTTACAATACACGCAGCAGACGAACAATGCACCAGGCCACAAAAACAGTCCGCAAGCACACATGACCCAAGTCAAAAGCAAATCAGGCCCCGAAAAGCACACAATTCAAAGGCACCCCGCCTCAAAGGGAGAAGGCTACACGAAATCAGAGCTGCAGGGGCAACTCCCCACAATGCAGCACACACACATAGCAATCACAGAACATCAGCAATGAGGGCAATGTGGTACAAAGTGCAACACCAGCACCACAGGACAGAGCTCACAACATGTTCCGCTCGTGCGTAGTAACTGTCCACCCACATCTGGCATTGCCTGACACTGTGTGATAATAATGTACGGGTACTACCACACATCCGTCATGTAGTCGAAAAACACACTGACTACCATCAAATAGCCAGCACCCCCCAAACAGTCACAATGTACATTGGCATGCAGTCTGAATGTATACATCTGCAAATCATCACCATACATGTAAAACTCTATTAACCTGCATCTCCCCTTTACATTGCAGAGGGACAAACAACACCCCCTGCAGAGCACACCACACATCCAACCATTGATGATGAAGAGGACAACCTGCACATATGTCAAGACACCCCCCAACGGATGCTAGACAGCCTCTTCACCCCACCCCCAGGAGCAGGCCAGGCCAGCTGCCTCGAGGTGACCCCACCACCTGCACAGACCACACAGCAGGAAACACACACCACCACGGCTGTCTCCCAGGACCCCCCCGAACAATACATGGAATTCCAACGGCGTGTGTTGCGTTGCCAGGTGGAGTTGGCTCATCAGCTGCGGGTGGGTTTCGAGCTCGTGGCAGCCAAACTTGATGCCATACGTGGGTGTCTGAGTCCTATCAAGGACCACGTACAGTCCCTATCGGACACCCCCTGTACGCACCATGCTCCGCCACAGACCTTGGCTAACCTCGCTGGTGCCATGAGTCTAATACAAGAACTGTCTAGTCAGACAGGCACCAGCCATGACAGCACAGAGTTGGCACTGATGCGGAGGGCAATGGACACCATGGAGCAGATGCAGGATGGAAGTATGTCTGCCACGGCTGGACACCAGCGAGCAGTGGCTGGGAACAGCAACGCCCTGCAGTACTCCAACTTGCCATTGCTGCCACTGAGCCGTTCCCAGATGACTGCAGCGGGAACATCGACACACACAGCTCCGACCCCTGATGTGTCCGTGGCACACTGTGATGCTGCCACATCACCTACGCAGTCTGATGTGTCAGGGGCACACAGCGATGCAGCCATTACCCCGCCACACACACCGGACACACCGGACACAGAACCCATATCAGGGGAGTGAGAAGGGGATGGGAACTACTGTGTGAGGAAGGAGGCAGTAGCATCCATCACCGCCCTATGGCCTGTCCCTGCCTGGTCATGACCTATGCATCATGCCCTGGGAAATACCTCCTACTGACCTCCGGAACACCCTGCGACATTCACCCGTACCCCGACACGGACTGCCATTTATTCCCCGCTGGCCAATCACACAGCAATCCTGCTGCGGACTGCACTCTCCCTCTTCCCAATCACTGTGCAATCCCCAAAGGACTCTGGTTGGCCCACCACTGGGCTTCCATGTGATGTGGGCTTGGATGGCCAGGTACAGCTCCAGCTCCGTCAATCACCTGAATGTGAATAAAACATTCTAAATCACACAGATGTGTCATCACTATGTTCACTCACGTATGGAAGTATGGCTGAATGTGGGGACAATGATTGCACATGAAGGTACACCCTGGTTACTGACATCTATGCGCATGTCTATCCCTGAGACACATGGCCAATTGGATGACTGTGAAGGTGAGTACTAGCTGGGTCCCCATTGCACATCAACAGCAAACTCACAACACCCCAACGTAGGCACACGTCCATGTGTTGAATAGGGCCGTGTGTAGGAGTGACCAAAACGGTGGCAGGCCAGGAGTGGTATCCCACACCATGTGTGACAGCAGAACTTCACGTCGCATACCGACTTACACACATCTGTGTGGACACATTCTGTTGTGATGTATGACATTGCTCCACATGGTCAGAGGTTGGACACCATACACACATAGCTGGAGTCATGTAAGTGCACATGTCGACCAGCACCTATCCAATAACAATGTCTGGCTCACAGAGGGGGAGCTTGCCAAAGGGACACCCCCCATTGTACATGCGTCAGTCAGTTCCTCCCTGTGTTGGGACGAGGCTCATTGTGGCACACGAGTGGACAATCTAAACAACACACCTCACAGTTAGACACCAGTGGAGTGGCATAGGCTTTATTGGCATGTGCGTGTCAGTACGGACGAGGCAACGGCCACAACAGGCAGGGACATGCTTAAGACACTTACACACAGCATGGGTACATGTCGAGGTTCAGATGATGGTGGGGCTGAAATGGACAACATTCATCACGGATGGCAATGCTCACAGCCCACCTTGCCTTGCTGGATGAGTCATGTGTTGTTTAGCGTCTGCACATTGCCCCGTGTGAGGGGGCACGACTCACTGCACGTGGGGTCTGCATGGTGCTCTGCCTCCGGGGTGCGCCGATTGTCTGCTCTGCCGACAGTGATCAGGTGTGAGGGTCCGACAGGTTCACATGTCGTGCTACATTGCCATGTGTGTGCTCTCACCCAGCAGTGTGTCAGAATTGGCAACGTTGCCAGACGACGCTGTGTTGCTCCGACCATGGACCTGCGTCGCCTTGCACAGGTGTGTGTACACACTCGTTATTCCACGCACATGCATCCTGAGCCCGAATGTTGGCAGACGTGTCCTCTGTTGTGGTGGGATATGTGAGCAATCCCCACGATGCAACAAGTTGTTGGGCCATGTGCTGTGGGTGGCAATCGGATGGGGCTGCAGGAACGTAGTTACTCGTCCATGAATGCCCGTGCAGCTTCATGTGCAATAGTACATCGTTGTCGTGTTCAAGGAACACCAGGGTGAGCCAATCCATTAGGTGGTCCGGGCAGGTGTGCTCAGCCCACGCCGTCTCACCGATCCGCAACACAGCCCAATAGGGGAGCGCCTCGATGTGGTCACTGCACACGAGAAATTGTGCAATCTCCCATGCACAACTACCAATACATACGCAGTATGTCAAGGCATCCCATGCACGGCTGTCTCGGTTACAGTCCTGTTCGTGATCCAACAGGGGGCGCAGACACAAGTCATAGTCCAATTCATCAACAGTTGTGTTGGATAGGCAGACGTCCATGAGACACTCGAATGTGCATGTTTCGCAGTGGAACCAGGGCTGGACGCAGGTGATGTGGGCAATGCGGAAGCTGAGCCTGTAACTGATCCGCAGCACTGCCAGTGGCAGTGCGCCCAGTAAATGCAGCATACGTGCACGGTACTGTTCCACGTGATGGGGGTTGTGCATGTGCCCTGTATGGCCTGCCATTGCGTTGGTGCGTCTCGTGAACAGGCACTCTTCTGAACTGGGGCAGTTGGGTGGAGGATATTTCACAGCTCTGAGCAATGATTCAAATGTGTGTACAACGTTGCGGGTTATGGGTTTCTGTTTCCGTGAGTGTCAAGGGTATCCCATGCGGGGGTACCACAGGCAGGGGCTTCTGTGTGTGGGCTGTGGATGAGTCGGATGGTTCATTTGCGGAATGCGTGGTGTGGGAGTCGTCCCCATCTGCCATTGCATCTCTATCAGGGTGTTCCAGGCACATTCTGGTCCAAAGTCAGAGGTGCAGGTGTCCTCCCGCATTCTGCATTGGGACAATGGTGCTTTCATCCCTGATGTTTGTCTGACTACTACTTTCGTTTTCGGAATGTGATGTGGGTTTGGCGCTGAGATTGGGACACAGCCTTGGGCTCATGGTGTACGGATGGCGATGCACACACACATGTTGGCATGTGGAGCCAGGTGCCCGAGCGGCCTTGCGCTGCTTGTGCTATCTCACTCCGTCTCTCTCCCTCGCTCTCTCCCTCTCTTTCCTTTGTTGGGCGCATGGCACACCTTCTTCTCTTGGATTTGGTTTTCCAGGCTGTGTGCTACGGATTGTCCAGTGAGGAGCAGCTAGGACTCATCCTAAGGGTTGTTTCTGCTTTTGTTTGTATGGTGTTTTGTGTTGGTGATTGCATTGCTGTATGACTGATTCTCCATTTTCTGGCCACGCATGTATGTTTTTTTTCCTGCTTGTGCGACATCAGGCAAAATGTTTGTTTTGGGATTCGTGGTGTTGGTGTGCAATTTCTTAGTCTGGAGTTGGGGGTGGTCCCGGGGGGGTGTTGCGGGCCTGGGTGTGGTGTGGGTGGGTGTTGTGGCCCTCTTGGGTGTCCGGGTCGCATTATGAGTGGCTCCATGGCATCTGTTGCACTTCGGATGTGGCCCTGGGCTGTGCTCCCTTTTGTGGTGCTGGCTGCCGTCCGACTTTACATCAGGTCAGAGCAGGTGTAAATTTCCTGGTGCTAACGCGCCTTATCGCCTGTTTTGTGTTGTGAATGTTGAGGTGTGCTTTTGTCTCGGCTTTTGTCACGGGAACGCCTACTCTGCATCTCATTAGCGATATATGCGTGGGTCCTCTGTGGCGATATTTTTTGCGGCTGCTATCGCGGGTAAACTGGTGCTGTGGGCTGTTAACACCGGCTTGTGAATGGGGAGGTAAATTTATCACGACTTTGGCTGCGATAAAGTGCCGTTAATTCGGCGATAGCTCCTTGTGAATATGCCCCCATATCTTTTCACCATGAGGTGCCTGCCACACGGTGCAGGGATGTTCACAAACTCCCATTTCTCAATGGGAGTGTGTACTGCGGGCGGTTTCTGCCCACTGGACAAGCTCCCATTGAGAAATGGGAGTATGCGACCGCACCATGTGCGGTCACATATACATAATGCAGTCGGAACCGCAGAACTGAGGTCGGTCGGTTCCCAATCCACAGCGAAGTCGTTCGGAGGCAACGCCGACCGACAGTGTAATCCGGCCTATAGTCAGATGCTCCATCAACAAGCATTGGCATAGCCAATAGGTCTCGCCTTTGGGACCTTATAAGTGTTTAGTTATGCAACAGTTGATGTTGTTGCACCAAGGATATTGTGTTGCATATCTAAATACTTATAAGGTCCCAAAAGCGAGACCTATTGGCTATGCCAAAGCTTGTTATTGGTTACGTATCTTGTTTGCTTGATGTTTATGTGATTAATGGCTCCACTCTTTGGTTCTGCGAATCCCAAATCTTGCTTTCAAGGAAAATTATTTATTCCATTAAAGCAATTTCCAAATAATTAAAAGGCTATAAAACATTTGCCTTTGGGCATGACCTCATTTTGTTTTAGGTACAGCCTGTTTCAATAGGTAAGACTCTAGGGATGATTGACTGTTACACAATATTTGGCATAAAGTAACCTGAAAGTGGGAGATTTTGCCTTCTGTCTACAGCTGCTGAGTCTAGAGATGGGGAATCAGGTTTAAATCCTGGCTTTAGCTCAACATCCTGCGAGTCTGGGCAAATCACGTAATCTCCCTGTGCCTAAAATGATAAAAGATCTGTAATGTAGTCTGGTTTTGTTTGTGAAGCACTCTAGTGCCTTGGGCTATATTGTTCTCTAAAAAAATACAAAAAAATCTATTCGGACACTTTTTATATTTCAAACGCTGTGACCCCTGGGTTCATGTTCTGCACTCTATAAAACTGCACAAAAGCACAGGCCTGTAGACCCTTTCTTGGGAATCAATTAAACTGCCCTAGGGAGTACAGGACCCCTCTTTTATCATTGTGACATTCTAAAGATGGATGTATGGGTGGGTAGTTTGGTGGTGGGCTGGAAGGATCTATGTAGAAGTGGGTAGTGGGTGGGTTGGTAAATAGGTGGGATGATGGATGGATGGATGAATAGATGAATGAATGGATGGATGCATGGACGGGCGACAGGACGGATGGATGAATGCACGGATCAAGGTACATTGATGTTTGTAAAGGACGTGCTGAATAATAAGTGGCTGACGTGGGTTCATGTACGTATGGATGTAGGTTCTATGATAGCAGCTAATAACCGGGCTAGCGAGTAGGTGGCTCAGATCGATAAATGGGTTAGTGGATGGATGGGTGAATGTATAGAGTGATGTATGTTTATACATGTAGATGATGCTTGTGTTAGAGTATAGGGGCTCGGGTGAATGGATAGATTCATGTAGGGGTGTTCTGGTGGAAGGATAGGTGGCTAGATGGAGTTAATTGCTGGTTGATTTGCTGAGGATGAATGGTTGAATGGTGACATGTTAGATGATCAGGCAGCTGCGATACTGTGTGTGTGGTCGCATTGGAACTAAAGGCGGATGGACGTAGAAGAGGAGGGGCGATGGACAGAGAAGGGGAGGCAGAGTAGGAGGACTAGAAACAATGGGTAGCTTCTTTTTGGGTGCCTAGATCGGTATGTTGGTGAATGGGTAGATGTGGTTTAAGGATGAGTAGATGGGTACATCCGTGTTTTGGTTGGGATAGTTGATGGATAGATGTGGATGGGCGGACAGGTAGATATATCGATGGACAGAGGGCTCGACGGATGAACTTGTAACCCGATATATAAACATCAGATAGATTAATGCACATTTCGTGACTCCTGTAAACACATATTTACGCATCAGAGCAGGAGTTAGTCAAGACAGCAGGTGGAAGCGATGGAGAAAGAGGTTGAGCGAAGGTGAGAGACACATTGTGTTCTTTTCTTGTTATTTTAACACTTTGATAAAAAACGACTGAAAGAAAAGATGTATCATAGACTATCAACCATGTTCTGGTGTGAATGTTTATATAGCGCCCACTTCCCCTGGATCAAGAGCAGCGCATGCAGGTGGAAGAACACCGCAAAACCAGTTTTTTCAGCAGCCAGCAAGAGGACTCTCGGATAATGCGCATCTGAAGCTGCTGCTCCGCTCCCTCTGCGAAAACTTCGGCATTACACTGCCATGATCAAAGCGTAACAATGTCATATCCGCGGCAGAAGATTAAAAGCATTTAAATCACCCGATGAACTCAAATTACACAATACAGCTAAACCAACAATAAGCAAATGCCATTCGGGGAAAAACTGAGAAGCAGCTTGCAGTTCCATCCGACTCTGCTAAGGGTACCTTTCAGGAATTACATGTGTAATTCATTCAGATCCTACTAGTTAGGCGGCAGCAAGCTTTGCTGTGTTCAAAACTGGGCGGAGACTATTACAAATCAGAGGAAAAACAAAACAAAGAACTGCTACAAAGCCATGGATCACAACTTAATTTTCAAAACAATGATATTAGACGTGGTTCTTCCGCAAAAAGCTAAAAGTACGCATGAAGTTTACTAACACAAAGGTCACTGATTCGTCAAATTAGTTAAACAAGCAGGTAATACTCCTTGTTCAGCAACAAAAGCAGCAGACCCACCGCATGAAGCCTTTACGAATCTAAATTCAGCACCGAGAAGGTGGGCGAGTCTGCGAGAAAGACAGATGCAGACAGACATTGAGGCACAGAGACGTAGAAGGAAGCAGGCATGTCTGAGAAACTGAAAGCACTGATGACTTATACATATATAGCATTTACCAGAGCAACGACTTGAGGCATGTTTTAGGCATTTATTTTGCCAAAAGCAGCGCAACGCGGCGGGGGAGGGGAGGGGCGGAGGAGCGCTTGTCAGAGTGAGAGGAAAGCCAGATGGCGCCTCTCAGAAGGGAGGGGTAGTGTGCGCAGAGGAGCCATTAGAGAACACCCAGATGGCAGCTGCGTGCGTGCACGCCATCGTGAACGCAAGCTAGTAGCCTCTCTGGTAGCACTTCCAAAAGCCCCTTACTAAATGTCTCGCAGAGCAGCGCATGCGCGCTGGCTCAGCGAGACCTAAAAGGACAGAGGGAATGCTGGGTAAGTACAATTTAAGTACTTCCGGTGGGAGGGGTGGGGGAGGAGATCCAGCGTTCATTTCATTCTTTTTTCTGTCTGTGAGATAGATATATCTCAATTTGTAATGAATGGGACGAGGACAGGAGGGACCTGGTGCTAATTCTCTAACTTGGCTACAGACAGTTTCAACTTCTTAGTATATAGCTCAAGAATGGTCCAGGGAATACAAACAGTATTCAGGTCCTATGATTGCACAGACATCTCCTTCTGCAGCTACTACAAAGTCTAGGGCTTTTCTGTTCTGTAAGGTGACTGTTTTCTGAGCAGTTATTTTAACATTAATCCGTTCTGCGAGCGCTTCTACAAATGTAGCCCCCCCCCTAATCTCCTCTATTGAGAAATCAATCCCATAACATGCAAACAGATTTGCAAAGAACCTAGCAGTCTCTTTTGCTTTTCCTTTGATAGAGAGGTAGACACAAGGACCACATAAAAGTCACTCTTATCCAGGATAGCAGGGGCCAGATCACAGGCCACCATCTATTCATTATATCTTCAGATATAGTGAGTTCCAGTTCGCGCAGTGGTGATCCTTTGGGTGAAAAGACTCCTGAAGGGAAAAAAGTTTGAGGCCGGCTCAAGTAACTCAGAAAGAGAATTTGGCCCATGTGATGGCTCACGGTTTGATCGCAGTCACCTGAACCCACATACATAATGCCATTTGCTTCCTTAAAAACGCAGTCCTTTGGCAGTAACAGCTGGATGAATAACAGGGTGGATGATATATTTCTCGATAAGGAGAGGGCGGGTCTAGGTCTTCCAGAGTGACACAGGTTAAGGTATTTTTCCCATTGTGAACTATTGTACTGCAGATGCACATCCGGGCCCTTCTCTTCCCAGTCAAACGGGTTCAAATTCATAGGTAACCCCTGTTAGAATTTGTGGACACATGACGACAAAGCCTTCGGAAAGCTGGGTTCCATCCCCTCTTGCGTTGATCAAGGGCCTGTAAAATGGCATTTTCTTGAAAGTCAACTCTCTACCTCTGGGGAAGGATGCGAGCACCGACTCACTGCAATTTTCTGGCCCACCACTTGCCCTTGCTTCTGAGCACAGCCACACAATGAAACAGTCAATCAAACCTGCTGTAATGAAAGCTGGCCAGGCCCACTGGGGAAAAAAGTAGGCAACATATTGGCTAGTGTCTGGGTTGAAGCTAGAAGTCATGGATTCGAGGAATGGCCGCATCATTTTAGCTTCTTTTCGATCCGGCAGCAGAGGCACAGGCTTCCCTCTTGGTTGCCCCCCCCCTTTAAATTTTATGGTTCTTTTGCAACACACAACATGGATTCAAGAATGCACTTCTGGGCACTTTACAGCTCTGTTGATAATAAGCAACACCTCAAAGGGACTACGCCGCCATGGCTAAAGCAATGACTTGCGCTGGTGCACTGTGACATGCATCCATTCTCTAGGCTGCAGATTGTGGCAGGCTTCAGTTGGACTGAAGCTGTTGAGACACTGAATGAGTTGCCTGCAACAGGTCAGTACATCATCATCTGGTAGGTGTATATTCAGCAAAGCTGGGGACACTGTAGGTGTAGAGAATACAGTCATGGGACTTCCCATCCATATTTCATGAGCACTCAACTTAGGTCTTTGGTTAGGAGTGGCTTTTATTTATATTTAAAGCAACGGGTAACACGTCAGGCCATTTCAACTGGTCTTTGCCAGCAGTTTTGATATTTTGTTTTTCAGAGTTCCATTAAAATGCACAACCTTGCAAGATAATGTGGACTGCTAAATACGGTGGAAATGTTGTTATTTATTTATTTATAGGTTTTATATATCGCTAGCTAGACCCGAAGGTATCAGAGCACTTTACATACAATACGAGACCATTTAGATTAAAGTACATGCATATACAGAGACAAAGAGAATCGTTAGGCAGTTAAAGCAGCTTGAGTTAATTGAGAAAAATGACATAGTAGACAGCTGAAACAATCAATCAATAGTTGTTGTATATGGAGGGCCTTAGAATGTTTTTGAACTAGTGATGACGGATAATGACTGCCCTTGTCACTTCCAATCTTGAGAGGTAATCCAGACCTTGGGATAAACAGGGAAACTGTGTAACACAAGTGAACTTAGAGTTCTGAGATCCTCCACAAAGCAGTAGATATATTTCCCTGGTTTATTGATAGGTAAGCTAGGGGTGTTGCAAGTGCTAGACGTGGAGACGAGGACACTTTGGCCTATTATTGCAGATATAACAGTGCAAATTCCTTTTAAAGCTTCAGATTGGAATAGCTCTGGGGAATATGAGGAAGCTTCTTCATAGTTTCAGAGGATTGTAACTGGGTCACCACTGAGTATACATTCTTCTTTGCTACTCCAGTGGGACCATAAAGAAACTTGGGCTCTGGTTGTGACAAAGGTAGGTGATTCGCTCAGCGAAGCTAAAACAGCAAATTTATTTTCGTACAGGAACATCCAGATAAACACTATCAGGAGCACATGCACAGTACAATTTAATTTTCATGAAAGATCTTGGCCTAAAAAGTTAACAAGTGAGGAGTGATTGAGCAAGAAAGCATGCTATGTATGTTTATCAGTTATCGGACCATAGGTTAAAGGAATGACATGCAACACGCAGGCGTTCCCTTTGGCTACAAATGCCAACTGCGCTTATTATTCTGCTCAGAAATCAAGGAAAGAAAATCAGAAACCTTCAATGCTGTTTCTGTGGTCAGTATCAATAGGCAGGTGAATGGACCTATGAGTAATAGCACATTGAATAGATGCCCCCCTTTGGCTTACTGGGGATTAAAGTATGGATAGAGCAGTCGGCCTCTCCTGCTCTGTCTTAGATTTGCGGGAATCACTGTTGAGGGGAGGGGAGGATCGCCCAGCATTCAAGAGGCGATGAAATGCTGGGCTCTCTGAGTTGTGTATGGGCCACCTAGACATGGTTCCAACAGTCCCTTCTTCAGACGTAAACTAGGTGCGTCTGAAACAGGTGGACCTGTCGGGTGGAACGAGCCCACCATCTCTCCTCTCTAGTTCCCCCACTCGACCACATCCCCTGCAGGCTGCAACCATTACATCTGGAGGGACATCCATGTAGTTTTGCAGTTTCTTATTCTTTTGGGTAGCAAATAGTGATTTGTTACTGCAATTAATTCTGACAATCCGTTTTTTCCAATTCATGCAAGTGAAATGTAATTGGTCCTGATCTTTAGGGAGCAACAATTGAACAAATGTGGCCACAACAGCCTCAGAGGCTGCTGCAGAAGCATTTTGGATGCCAGAATGTTGATGTATTTCTGTTTGGATATTCATTGGGTGCTACCCCTTCAGTTTGTTTTCACTTATTTATTTTGTAAAGTCTGTTTTGGTTAGGCATATTTCCAGAACTGTATTGACAAGAATGTCTCTAGATGTCACTAGAGGAGCAGGATCGCTAGGTTGTGGCCAATTGGCTTTCTCTATTATTAGAACATCAGAATGATGGGAGCTCCACTGAAAACAATGTTATGTTATGTTATGTTCTGTTATGTTTATATAGCGCACAGCTGCCCCAGCAAAGAGGCGTCCCGGCGGTGCCAGCATCAGAAGGAACAGGGCTAAGAACACAACAGGTAGGCGTAAGGAATATACAGAAGACAAAAAGGACTAAGCAGAAGGAAAAAGGAAAGTTTTAATTGCTTTCCTGAAGTCCACCATGCGATCCAAGCTGCGAATCTGAGGAGGCAGGGAATTCCATAGCTTGGCAGCTAAGTAACGGAAAGATCGACCTCTGACCCGAAGGCGCTTCACACGGGGGACAATTACCAAATGCTGTCCCAGGGAGCGCAGCTGGCGAGTGGGGGCATACAGGGCTAGCAAGTTAGCCAGGAGACTGGGCGAGGCAAGTTTCAGGATCTTAAAAGATAAGCAAAGAGCCTTAAATTGGATCCGTTTGGCCACTGGAAGCCAATGTAACCTCCGGATGGCCCCAGTAGAAGGACAGTTACGTGGGAGCCCTAACAGGGCTCTGGCGGCAGCGTTTTGAACACGCTGCAGTCGCAATATCTCAGCCTGATTAGCTCCCAACAGGAGCGAATTAGCATAATCTAGTCTGGATAGAATGGCTGATTGAACAATCAGTTGGCGAGTAGATGAATAAAAAACTTCAGCAGGGGCCTAAGTCCCCGCAGGAGGCCAAAACAGGTACCCGCAACTCTTTTGGTATGTTCTTGAAAGCTAAGGGTAGCATCCATCCATACCCCCAAGTTTTTTACCACCAACTTAGGGGTGGGGGTACTACCAAGTACGTTAGGCCACCATTGTTCACTCCAGAGGCTCCTGTCCCTCCCCACCAACAGTAACTCTGTTTTAGTCGCATTCAACTGGAGACAATTTAAAGTCATCCACTCTGCCACAGCGGCCAAGCCGCTCCGAAACCTAGAGGCATCCTGAGTGGAACCATCGGACAGGGCCAATGGAGTGCGCCGGGCTTCTAATGGCCGGTAGAAGCCTGTATCATAAACTTTCCAGTGTTTGTTCACAGCAACAGCTGTGAACAAAGGCCTCACGGTGTCCGAGGGGATTTCTACACCCTCGGGCTCCGTGACGACTTTGTTTTACAACTTAGAACATTCTGCCCTCTAGGGGCGGAATGTTCTAATAGCCTTAGAGCCCTCCATAGCTGGTCTATACGGGCATTAAAGGCCCGCTCCCTTGTTAACGCTGGAGCAGGCCTTTAATGTTCGGTAGAGCACACTACGGCGGGTTCTAAAGCTATATTAGAACATTGGAATGTTGGGAGCTTCATTAAAGACAATGGAGTGCTCCGAGCTTATAATGACTGGTAGAAGCCAGGAGAGCAACATTCCAATGGTTTTTTTTTTTCATTTCACAGCTGTTGCTGTGAACAAAGGCCTCTCAAAGCCCAAGGGGATTTAAACCCCCTCTGGCTCCGAGAGGCCTGTTTTTACTAATTAGAACATTCTGCCCTCTAAGGCGGAATGTGGAGCGGGCCTTTAAAGGCCGGTAGAGCCCACTACTTTGGGCTCTGAGGCTATAGTAGGTCTCTAACTTCTGTGGACGTCATGACTCTCAGCTGCTGTTTGAAATCAACCCAGTTGGGATTTGTAGCATTAAATTATAGTCTGACGTTCCTTAAATATTGGCATTTGGGGATCTTCTGTAACCTAGGCAGTCTGTCTAGTTATGTGAAGGAAAATGGGCAGTCCCTAGCGGATGTGCATGATGACTTTGCCCCATCCCTCTGCTTGGTACTCTTGTATGGGTAGCAAATCAGGAACGTTGTGTGGTGCACCCTCCTCATCCTCCGTAACACTTGTGCTCAGGTAGGGTTCTCTCCTACTAGCCCGTCAACCTGCCGTTGGTCTGAGACTTTCTTAGATGAGAATAGAGTGGGGTACCTTTCTGCTCTGATCACTAGTTTCAGGATGGGAAGCTGCCGACTGTGCTCTATCAGGAATCAGGGGACTGTAAATGAGATGTTGTGTCAGCATCTCAACATGTCCTCGTACCCACTGCACTTCTGCTCTCTGCACTGTCACCCACCGTGTTTGTGCCGAGGCTTCCTACGCACCTGCTTGCATTGCTGCTCCCTGTTCCAAGCAATGTAAAACTTTAAATATACATGTCCAACTTTTTAAATAACCTCCGCCCTAGGGGCTATTAGGGCCTACCTCAGTGGTGATTTATATGTATTAAAAAGGAAGGTTTAGACTTGGCAAGAGGTTTATTTTACCGGGCCGAAATGGCAGTTTAAAACTACACACACAGGCTGCAATGGCGGGCCTGGGACATGGTTTACGGTGCTACTACTGTAATGGGTGGCACAATCAGTGCTGCAGCCCACTAGTAGCATTTAATTTACAGGCCCCAGGCACATGCAGTACAATATACTAGGGAATTATAAGTAATTAAATGTTCTAATTAGGTGTATGACAATTTAACTATGTTTAGGAGAATCACAAGCACTTTAGCACTTGTCAGCAGGAGCAAAGTGCACAGAGTCCTAGGGCCAGCAGAAATAGGCACAGTAAAGGAAGGCAAAAATCTGGGGTGACCCTGCAGAAAAGGCACATTTCCAACACACATCATCTCTCTTTGCTGAGGATGGCGGGGTAGCATATCTAGGAGGTCAACACCAATATCTTCCTTGTTCTCTTCTTCAGTAACCAGGGGAATGATAAGATACACAGTTTGACCAGGCTGACAAGCTGATCACCGGGCCACCCTCTGCCCAAGTACCCTCTACCCAAGTGCCCCCTATACCTCTTACCGGTGGCAAGCCCTGGGTGGAGGTCTGGCCCAACCCCAGCCCTCACTCCTGATGGCTTCATTGAGAATTCAACATAGTGGAATCAAGACTGTGGAAGAAAACTTCATTAATCTGTGTTTGGGTTGAGTTTACAAAATGTATTATTAAAGAGGTGTGATCACAGAAATCAGGCAGCGTTCCCATCAGCCGTAGCCATGGAGAGTAGTGCCCATAGGCCCCTGCAAAACACACATTTATAGTCTATGTTGAAAGTTTCTAAGATCCAATCACCAAGCAATATGGGTAGAGTCATAGATACTCTAAGCGGCAGGTCCAGGATTTTGATCATGAGAAGCAGCAGAATTGGGTGCGAGCATCCTTCAGCTGTGTGCCCCGAGCCCCCATGCAATGCACCGGCTTCTTTAAGAGAAGCCAGCCAACCCTCTCTTTGCTTTCCATTTACCCACCAATTGAAATCCATTGCTTGAAAGATACAGCGCCCGTTGAGGGGGTCGCTGGGGGGAGCATGTCACACAATATTGAGAGGTTTTATCAGCGACCGCTTGAGCTCTGTTGGCTTTTTCCTCCAACCCCAATCCTTAGGATGGGAAAGTGGTCTACAATGGAGAGAATCACACAAAAAAAAAAAATGAATATCTAATTGCGCCAAACTGTAACGTGGAGGGTGCCGAAAACAAGCTCCATGATTTAATGGGACACAAAACGTCTTTTAAAAATGGCAGAGCAGTTAGGGGTTTCCAAATTTTACGCCACCTCGAAGGTTTTGCATTGGCCCAGCGGCTGTAGCTCCTCACTCATGAGGTTTTGGTGAAGGACCGTGCCACAAGGGCTTTCGCTGTGCTGCCCTGTGTCAAAAGAAAAGGGCTGGAATGTGCTGTATCTATGAGATACAAAGCGATACCAAAGGGGATGATGGACGGAGCGCTTGAGCAAATCAAACACTCACCCCCAGTCAACTGATCTGGGTTTAATCCATCATCATTCTTTAGCTCACTCCACCACCCCAGTTCAGACATGGCCATATGCAAATCAGTCTGACCCTGTGCCTCATGAGAACAGTCCAGCCCGAACTGCCAAGCCATGTCTTCCTTGGACCGGAAACAAGCATCCTGGGACCGGTTTCTGGCTATTCAGCTGTCATCAGCCAGGCTAGCTTGAATCCAGTGGCAAAGTGAGCAAGGGACCCACGTCTGGGCATACCCTGCCAACTTACGGCGAACAAAGCGATACCAAAGGGGATGATGGACGGAGCGCTTGAGCAAATCAAACACTCACCCCCAGTCAACTGATCTGGGTTTAATCCATCATCATTCTTTAGCTCACTCCACCACCCCAGTTCAGACATGGCCATATGCAAATCAGTCTGACCCTGTGCCTCATGAGAACAGTCCAGCCCGAACTGCCAAGCCATGTCTTCCTTGGACCGGAAACAAGCATCCTGGGACCGGTTTCTGGCTATTCAGCCGTCATCAGCCAGGCTAGCTTGAATCCAGTGGCAAAGTGAGCAAGGGACCCACGTCTGGGCATACCCTGCCAACTTAGGGCGAACAAAGCGATACCAAAGGGGATGATGGACGGAGCGCTTGAGCAAATCAAACACTCACCCCCAGTCAACTGATCTGGGTTTAATCCATCATCATTCTTTAGCTCACTCCACCACCCCAGTTCAGAAATGGCCATATGCAAATCAGTCTGACCCTGTGCCTCATGAGAACAGTCCAGCCCGAACTGCCAAGCCATGTCTTCCTTGGACCGGAAACAAGCATCCTGGGACCGGTTTCTGGCTATTCAGCCATCATCAGCCAGGCTAGCTTGAATCCAGTGGCAAAGTGAGCAAGGGACCCACGTCTGGGCATACCCTGCCAACTTAGGGCGAACAAGCGATACCAAAGGGGATGATGGACGGAGCGCTTGAGCAAATCAAACACTCACCCCAGTCAACTGATCTGGCTTTAATCCATCATCATTCTTTAGCTCACTCCACCACCCCAGTTCAGACATGGCCATATGCAAATCAGTCTGACCCTGTGCCTCATGAGAACAGTCCAGCCCGAACTGCCAAGCCATGTCTTCCTTGGACCGGAAACAAGCATCCTGGGACCGGTTTCTGGCTATTCAGCCGTCATCAGCCAGGCTAGCTTGAATCCAGTGGCAAAGTGAGCAAGGGACCCACGTCTGGGCATACCCTGCCAACTTAGGGCGAACAAAGCGATACCAAAGGGGATGATGGACGGAGCGCTTGAGCAAATCAAACACTCACCCCCAGTCAACTGATCTGGGTTTAATCCATCATCATTCTTTAGCTCACTCCACCACCCCAGTTCAGACATGGCCATATGCAAATCAGTCTGACCCTGTGCCTCATGGGAACAGTCCAGCCCGAACTGCCAAGCCAGTATCGCTTTGTATCGCTTTGGTTGCCCTAAGTTGGCGGGGGTATGCCCAGACGTGGGTCCCTTGCTCACTTTGCCACTGGATTCAAGCAAGCCTGGCTGATGACGGCTGAAATGCCAGAAACCGGTCCTAGGATGCTTGTTTCTGGTCCAGGGAAGACATGGCTTGGCAGTTCGGGCTGGACTGTTCCCATGAGGCACAGGGTCAGACTGATTTGCATATGGCCATGTCTGAACTGGGGTGGTGGAGTGAGCTAAAGAATGATGATGGATTAAACCCAGATCAGTTGACTGGGGGTGAGTGTTTGATTGGCTCAAACGTTCCGTCCATCATCCCCTTTGTATCGCTTTGGTTGCCCTAAGTTGGCGGGGTATGCCCAGACGTGGGTCCCTTGCTCACTTTGCCACTGGATTCAAGCAAGCCTGGCTGATGGCGGCTGAAATGCCAGAAACCGGTCCTAGGATGCTTGTTTCCGGTCCAGGAAGACATGGCTTGGCAGTTCGGGCTGGACTGTTCCCATGAGGCACAGGGTCAGACTGATTTGCATATGGCCATGTCTGAACTGGGGTGGTGGAGTGAGCTAAAGAATGATGATGGATTAAACCCAGATCAGTTGACTGGGGTGTGTGTTTGATTGGCTCAAGCGTTCCGTCCATCATCCCCTTTGTATCGCTTTGGTTGCCCTAAGTTGGCGGGGTATGCCCAGACGTGGGTCCCTTGCTCACTTTGCCACTGGATTGAAGCAAGCCTGGCTGATGACGGCTGAAATGCCAGAAACCGGTCCTAGGATGCTTGTTTCCAGTCCAGGGAAGACATGGCTTGGCAGTTCGGGCTGGACTGTTCCCATGAGGCACAGGGTCAGACTGATTTGCATATGGCCATGTCTGAACTGGGGTGGTGGAGTGAGCTAAAGAATGATGATGGATTAAACCCAGATCAGTTGACTGGGGGTGAGTGTTTGATTGGCTCAAGCGTTCCGTCCATCATCCCCTTTTGTATCGCTTTGGTTGCCCTAAGTTGGCGGGGTATGCCCAGACGTGGGTCCCTTGCTCACTTTGCCACTGGATTCAAGCAAGCCTGGCTGATGACGGCTGAAATGCCAGAAACCGGTCCTAGGATGCTTGTTTCCGGTCCAGGAAGACATGGCTTGGCAGTTCGGGCTGGACTGTTCCCATGAGGCACAGGGTCAGACTGATTTGCATATGGCCATGTCTGAACTGGGGTGGTGGAGTGAGCTAAAGAATGATGATGGATTAAACCCAGATCAGTTGACTGGGGGTGAGTGTTTGATTGGCTCAAACGTTCCGTCCATCATCCCCTTTTGCATCGCTTGGGTATCTATGAGATACGGCACATTCCGGTCCTTTTCCCCTACGCTGGCGCACAATGGGCTGCCATGCGCCAACGCAGGCAAGGGTGTCTGCATTGTAGGAGTGAGTGTTTTTGTGCAGGAAGGGACACCTTCCAGCACAAAAACAATCACGAGAGGTGTTCTCCTCTTTCTATGTGTGCTGCAGAAGAGGAAGAAACGAGTAGAAATAAGAATATTTCACCTCGTTGTGCCTCCCTAAGGCCACCCCTGCGGTGGTGTTAGAATCTGACGCACTCTCTCGTAAATCTGGGCATGCTTCAGATTCCATGGGTGTTGCGTGGGAACATCCACAGCAACCCCCATGGAACGCCCTTTCACGCAATGTTTTGCGTGATTTACAATGCCAAGAAAGGTCACGCAAAGTGGCTTTGCGTGGCCTTGTAAATATGCTGCAGCACATTGCGTCACTGGAGCGTCACTTCTTTGACGCTCCGGCGGCGCAAAAGTGCCCCTAGGAGCCTCGTAAATGAGACCCTCAGGGGCAAATTTACAAGCCCTTGCGCCACTATTGCGTCACTTTTAACATGGGAAAAGTGACGCAAAAGTGGCGCAAGGGGCTTGTAAATCTACCCTCAGTGCGCTCCTAGCCCCTCCCACAAAACATTACCGCCTCTCCCTTTAATCTGATGCATTTTTACGTAGTAAAGCACCCTAGCTCCTGGAGCATGATTGGTCCCTGTAACGCGGGACAGACAGCAGTGCTCCGCACACTCCTGCGTTTAATGCAACCACAAACCGCGCAGAAAATGAAAAAAACCCTAGAGTAAACCCCACAGGCGCAGGGAGTGTTCTTGGAAGGGCGGTGGCGTCACTCGCATGTGTTTCAGGGTTTGTGTGGGCCGAATTATCCGTGAAAATCGGATTGCAAATACAGATGTAATGTTGCCTTAACGAGAGCCGCTAATGAGCTGGGATTAAAGCACATGAAAAGAAATCTATTCTGAAATCAAACCTCGAGTTTATCCGGCTTCGGGGCAGCTGTAGGGCCCAGGCTTTGAAACGGGCTTCTAGAAACATCACACGCATCACAGACTTCGCGGGAAAGCATTAGGCACGGCTTTCATCTCAAGGCGGACAGACTTCTCACTTAAATTGTATGATCAATGGGATGTTTGCTGCGGGTCGTTCGTTTGCTGCGGGTCGTTTGCTGTGGTTCGTTTGCTGCGGGTCGTTTGCTGTGGGTTCGCGAAGCTTGCATTGGAGAGCTTGGCCCTCTGCGGCGCGCCTGGTTCTGCTGCTGTTGAAGGGTGGGTGGGTCGGCGTTGAGGAAACCCTACAAAGCTTGCAGAGGATTCCTGCGGGAGTCTTACGGGAATCGTGGCAAAGGCATGCAGATGACATTGGAATGATGCCCCCTGACCGCTCTCTCGCTGCCTGGCACTGTTGTTTTACCTGTTAGAAAGCACCAGAGGGTGAGGCAACCAAGCCGCGCACTCTGGGGTCCGGTCTGCTGGAATTACCGAGATTTACAACTGCGTGCGTTAGAAAGTGGCTCTGTTTTGTCCAGGAGGTGTGATCTTGTGCACATTGGTGGAAAGAGCCTGGAAATCTATTGACCTCCGGCAGTTATTTCTGGGCTGCACCGATGCGCTCAGAACCCTTTAACAAGAGAGGAGCGGGGGCGGCGGCGCGGCATCCTGGGCTTTCGAAAGCTGACCAGACGCTCGTGCGTCATGGCCTTTTCCCCGCACGGCCGGCATGTTTCCAATTATCGCGCACGCGTCTGGGCACGATAATGGGAAACAGATGTTGGCCCCGCGCGCGTAACCGCAGGAAAAAGGCCATGACGCACGAGCGTCTGGTCAGCTTTCCAAACCCCCTTACTAAAAGTCTTGCAAGCAGCGCATGCGCTGCTCTAGGCTCGACCTAAAAAGGCAGCTCATGCGCTGCTCTAGGCTCGACCTTAAAAGGAGGTAACATTGTGCACTTCATGGCTTGAAGTCGAAATAATAATTTATGACTCGCACTGTCACCCTATATATCCTGGAGTCCATTGGACTATATGGTGGCTGATAGTTGATACAAGGAGTACAGCAGACATTCAGCAAACTTGAGGTGTTGTCATTTATCTACGAGCAGCTTATTTCCAGCCCGTGGTTTTATCAAAATCAGCATCATTACTATTAAGTGTCCTATTTCCATCTCTCGCTAACGAGAGTAATTACCAGCCCGGCCCACGATTGGATGCACAGCTGCTGAACCTGATCAGCCCATGATTAATTGTTTGCAACTTGTTAGACTGTCAGATAATTATTCCAGAACGATATGACTTTCCTACTAAGTGGCAAGGCTTAATTGCATTTTTAATTACTCTGTAATAATTTCAGTCCAATCAAACTACAAAAGAGGGCTTGTCAGTGGTGGGCCTGACGAGGAGGGGAAATATAAGAGAAGTTGCAATCAATGTAGGACTAAGTGGGTGGGCAGGTGGAGGAGGGGGGAGAATGGAAAATCCAACAGTTTAAATGGGGAGCAATGGGTGAAGGAAAGTGAGACATGAGAGGAAGAGGAAGGTAAAGCGACAGTAACATGATAAGGATGTCTTGGAATTAGAAGAAGAAAGAGAGGAATGGGGCAGAAGTAGGAGAAGCAATGCATTGGTGGACACAGGGAATAGACAGGGGTGATATCGGAAGAGTTGGGACGAAGAAAGAAAGAGTTAAGGTAGAAGAAAATGAGACAAAAGAGAGGGAAAAATAGGAAGAGACTAGCAACAATAGATAGAATGTGAGCAGAAACTGCAATGATGAGAAGGGAACAGGTCATAAATGAAGAGTGAGGAGATGTGAGAGAGGAAGGAGGAGCAAAGAAAGAGATAAAAGTAGGACTGAGGAAAAGGTGAAATGAAGGATGGCTTCTAGGAATGAAAAAATCGTAAGAAAGAAAGAGGAGTAAGAGGTTTAGGGGTGCACGGGTCACCAGGTTAGGATTGGAGGGAATTGGGAGTAGGAAAAACAGAGCAGTATAAATTCAAAAAATAATTGAGCAAAGGGTGGAAATAAAGAGATGAAGATGGGTGAAAGGGACAGAAAGAGTATGAGATGTGATGAAGAAGAGACGGTAAAAATGTGTGAGAAGAAAACTTAGTAGGAACAAAGGGTATGAACAGAAGAGGTAAATACATGTTGAGAAATTAGAGAAAAAAGGCATAAGAAGGAAGAGTAGGAACACACAAAGTAGATTGAAAAATTAGAAAAAAAGAAAAGAGCTTAAGAGGGGCAGGAGGAAGACAAAGGGAAAAATAAGAGCAGAAGAAGAGGAGGTGTGAGGAAAAGGCTGATATGTTAAAGAAAGTGAAAGGTTAAGAAACAGCAGTGAGTCGCTAAAGGTAACAGTTACTTGAATGGCCCCTGGATTAGTACAGCTCACTTTTGGTGACAGATGATATGCGTGGACATGACACAAAGCAGAGTGCTGTGCGGACAGAAACTGACCCCCTGATACCAATTTCTGTTCCCTTTGGTGCGTTAAGAGTACGCAGCAGGAATAGATAGCTGTTTGAGGCATGAAAATTGAGTCTGAAAGATCTGTTTGTCCTGCTTGCGCATTCAGGCTCTCTGTGTGACAGTGACACTACACTTATAGCTTTTTGTTCCCTCAGTTTTCACAACTGTAGATTAGGAGCAGTTGTTTGAGCGCAAGTTTTTATATGCAAGCTACACTTCATTTCAAGAAAATTTAATCGATGCATGATTATTGGGTTATGAGTCATGCCTCAATACCGACAATAGATTTGATGTGAGTGTGGATGACTGTCACCTTTCAGTACTCCAACAACATGAGCTCATGCAAGCCCAAAGAGTTGATTCAGGTCGTGATTCTGGTGGAAAATTGTCTTTTACACAAACAAATTACATGTATTCACAGTCACCAGAAGCCTTCAGGTAACACTATTGTATCCTTTGACTTGGCCACAGACAAGATGGAGGACGAATGAACTACTTGAGTCAGTCACATGCTACTAACATCGTCTACCCTAGAGCATGTGTGCCTCGGGGGCCACGTCAAGAGTGAAACAAGTTACTAATCTAACTAGACCATGGACCTGTTGATTTCTGTAGACAGCAAATATGTTTCTCCATACCAAAGAGACTGTTGGAACGGGAAGTCTTCTACAGGTCTCTGGAGAGAGTGCTTCTCCTGTCTTATGCTGATCTTCAGGCAAGTCACTTAAAAGCTACTGTATGGTTTCTAGATCCCTACCTCAGCGAGCATGACAATGTTACATGTCCACTGAGGGTCTCCCTGTTTACATGGATTGAGACCCTAGAGCTTGGCTCTGAGGTCGAGGGGCATGCCTATTGCACCCATATTTTTCAGAGAGTGGCTACCGCCCTCTCTTCCCAGGCTGTGGTAGACTGACAGTGGTGACAGTAATAAATCTACAGTCAGGAGGGGTGAATGACTAGCCACCCTCTTGATCAAGTCTGTGCAGTCTTATCGCTTGCCTGGGGTCCTGTTGCCTTTGTCTACCTGACGTGTGTTTGAGAGTCAATGGGTGTACTGGGGAGGGATGGTGAGCTGAGCCATTGTGTGCAATGCAAGCTGTTCTGCTGTTCATCCCAGCTCCCCGCGCCCCCCTCAATTCCTTGGAGAGGCCTGGTGGGTTGGGGTAGACACTCAGCTCTTATCTGGGTTTAGCTGCACTAACTCTGCTAAGAGCCCTCACCCCTGGTCAGTGCCTCCTGGTCTGGAGTTAATTAAAATTCCTTTTTAGGGAATAGCACGGGTTGGTACAAGGGAAGGCAGTAGGCTAGGCCATCCTGTGCATGCTTTGGTCAGGCATTGAACACGCCATGAATGGTTTGTGATTGGAGGTGTAATCAGGATTCAAAAGTAGCAGACCCTCTGATTGGATCAGGCGATCAATCAAAGGTGATAAAAGTCTGGCCTTAGTGGTCAGCTGTTGTTCAAGACTGGTCTATGACTGAAGAGGCGGCTCACACCAGGTCTGTCCAAAAGAAGCGATCAGGGACCCGCAGTGTGAAGGCAAGAGATAAAACACTTGCTCACTGCGTCTGGAACCTGAGGAAGTTTTGTCTATGGCTGATGGATTCTGCTGCCAAGAGTTCGATGAGGAGCAAGGGCATCAGCAGCATGGGAGAGGGACAGCTGTTTCCGTGAGAATTGTTGAGCTGGCGCTTTGAACAAGGAAACTGCAGACAGCTGCGAAAGGAGAAAAGGAAGCTTGCAGCACATAAAGGGAGACAGAGAAGGGGAAGCTTGATCCCAGTCCCTTAAGGTGAGATCGCTTTGCCCAGACCCCTCCCCTGCACTGTGGGAGCCTTTATAAGCAGTAGCTGGGGAATAGAGGCCAGTGAAACTTGCCCCCCACCTTTCTTTTTGTGATATCTGGGGGTATCAGGGTTAACTGGCACTCTGTCCAGCACTACCCTCCTAAGGCTAGCCAGTGGCTACTGGACTAGTGGGACTCCAGTAACCTGTGCCAAGACATCAGGCACCTGACGCCAATATAGCAGTGTCCTCACTCAGGACGGGAGGGCACTTCTGTTGCTTTGAGTGGGGGTTATGGGGCTGATCAAGAACCTTTGACTTCACATCATATGCTCAAACTATATCCTTTCAATCCAAAGATTGGTATCAAGGCTCTAGCCAATGAGAGCAACCCTGTGCAACATAGTCTGTAAGATGCAATGCTAATTGTGTGTCTTCATGTTAACTGTGTTTTTATAGTGCTTGACGTCTATCAATCAATCAATCAATCATGTCACTTATAAAGCGCACTACATACCCGCGAGGGTCTCAAGGCGCTGGGGGAAGAGGGGGGTGGTGCTGCTACTGATCGAAGAGCCAGGTCTTGAGGAGTCTTCTGAAGGCCAGTAGGTCTTGGGTCTGTCGGAGGTTGGTGGGGAGGGTGTTCCAGGTCTTGGCGGCGAGGTGGGAGAAGGATCTGCCGCCGGCGGTCGTTTTCCGGATGCGGGGGACTATGGCGAGGCTGGTCGAGCGGAGCTGGCGGGTGGGGGTGTAGAAGCTGAGTCGTCTGTTGAGGTAGGCTGGTCCGGAGTTGTGGAGTGCTTTGTGTGCGTGGGTGAGGAGCTTGAAGGTTATCCTCTTGTTGACAGGGAGCCAGTGCAGGTCTCTCAGGTGGGGTGTGATGTGGCTGCGTCGGGGGATGTCGAGGATAAGACGTGCAGAGGCGTTCTGGATGCGTTGCAGCCGTCTCAGGAGCTTAGCCGTCGTTCCTGCGTAGAGGGCGTTTCCGTAGTCCAGCCTGCTGGTGACGAGGAGCCTGGGTGACTGTTTTTCTTGTTTCGGTGGGGATCCACTTGAAGATCCTGCGGAGCATTCGGAGGATGTTGAAGCAGGATGAGGAAACGGCGTTGACCTGCTTACTCATGGAGAGGGTGGTGTCGAGGATGACCCCTAGGTTGTGTACGTGGTCGGTGGGTGGCGGGGCTGTTCCCAGTGATGTTGGCCACCAGGAGTCGTCCCAGGCTGAAGGGTTGGAACCAAGGATGAGGACCTCCGTCTTGTCCGAGTTCAGCTTCAGGCGGCTGGTCCTCATCCATTCGGCGACGGCCTTCATTCCTTCGTGGAGGTGGGCTATAATAATGTTTGGGGTCAGAACTCTGGCCCAGAGGGTTGTAGAGATATCTGGTTTCCCTTGTTTATCCTAATTTCATGTGTTGTATAATTTTCTTGTGTGTATGAAAGTACTTTTCTTTTATAAAAGGTAAAGCACTGACTGGACATTGATTTTATCAGCTGGTAGTACTGTGTGCACTGTATTCTGAATGTCTGACCCTACCTCACCTCCTTGAATAAGCCTTGGACTGCTCTGTCTCACTACCCTGAGAGAGTCAAGTGCTGGAGAGGGGTACTTGATTATCCAGTTTTGGGTCCACTAGCACTGAGGCCCCAGGACACCAGTGGGGAACTCTACAGTTGATGCGATTGGAGCGCAGTAACCCCTGAGTGCCCTGGTTCCCAGGAAGCCGGGTCTAACAGAGAACTTCTTCATTTCCTCTTTTCAGAGCATAATGGAGTATCAGGAAATAGAGAGTGGTGGCGCGTGTTTCTGGGGGCTTCTTATAAGGACAATGTTATGGCTGTCAATAAATCAAAGGAAGGGGGCCAACTCTATCAACTTGAGGGTCTCACACCTTCTAATAGAAAATGGAACACCATTCGTTCACATTAAGATCAGATACTTCTGCAATACAGGTAGATTTTCAAATGTTTCTTTTCAAAATGCAAAATAATTGCCCAAAAGCAAAACACATTTTTCAGCAACTGGGTTGCAGGGTGCTTGGAACTTTGCTATGCTAGTTCTACTCTAGTGCAGGATCTGTTCTTTGTGCATATTCTGCTTCTGAAATGAAGGAGGCCCGATTTGGACTAGATGGGACTTGGAGAAGGTGCTGGACTTTGCGACTAGGAGTCTTCGGTTGAATTGGGCGACTTGATTGGGAGCATGTAACTCAGGGGCCTAGAGCTGGATTTTGTGTAGGAGTGGGAATAGAAGTTGATAGGACAAATACAGTATTTTTTACAGGCAGCACAGAGGACTGACTATGTCAAGCCCGGTCAACCTCTTTGAGTCATCAACCCAACATGTTAATGACTCTGGACCAGCCCTACTCTTCTTTCTGTGACTCTACCTGAGTTTGTGACTAACTGCATTGAAACTGTTCTTCATTAATGGGGGCAATGATCTACCTTTTAATTAATTGTGTCTGAGCTCTACTTTGCGACAGACTTTGCCCGAACCATACTGGATGGTCAGTGCCAGGCTCATCATGCCACAGCATGCTTTCTGAGTGATGGTCAACATTCATACCAAATTTGACATCAGTTCAGACATTTTTTGCTTTAGTTGCAAGCCAAATTTCCTATGGAAACTAACATGGGAAAACATATAGTTTTTTCCCCTGATTAAACTTGCTTCCCCTGCATGGAAATGCACAAATTTCGACAAGGTGGCGATTAGCAGCATAGGCTCAGCAAGAGCCAAATTTGGTGTAGATCTGCCCTTGGAGACCAAAGCTACAGGGAAATCAAAAAATGAGCCTTCATAGAGTTTTCTCTCTTTTTTCCCTAGCTGTAATTTGCTTGCCTTTTTATCCAGAGTATGACCTCACTTAAAAAAAGTCATGTGAGACATGGCAAACCTCAACTGGCATTTAACCCCAAAAGTATAATTTTGTACAATTTCCATGAAATTGTTCCCTTTCACACATAGGGAGTACTATGAAGTGCCACAAAATGATGCTATTTTATTTCCAAGAACACTTGTAATTGATGGCCCAAACACCCAGAAGTAATTGTGTTTATTGTCAGCACCAATAGACATCCTTTGAAATGAAGAGAGTGTCTGAAAGTAACTTTAAAGCAATCCATTTCGATGGCCAGAACTAGTCCAACCACTAAATGAATACAGCAACGTATTAGGATTTAGACTAACCAAGGAAATAGATGCTGAGCACTTGTGCTTTGCTATCAGCTTTTGACCCTTGAAGAAGTTGAGGTGCATCTCCCTGATGCACCTGTTGACCTTTCTAAATTGAAAATTCTGATTGTATATTATAGCCTTATAGTCCGCTACCGAGGGCTATACCGGTTGTTAAAGGCCCTGCAGTGATGGCCTGTAATAAGGGAGAGGGCCTTTAACAACTGGCAAAGCTTGAGGCAGAAGGGCTATAAGGTTACTAGAATATTCCACCCACTAAGGGTAGAATGTTCTAAATTAAAAAGGGAGAAACATGAAGACAAACATTGATATGTTGGAGGTCCAGGCTTATACCAGCCATTATAAGCCCGGAGCTACTCCATTCTGTTCAATGGAGCTCTCAACATTCCAATGTTCTAATTCAGGAAACAGCCTTTATCATGGATCGTTTACCACGCATTACCCTTAAAACACAGTCTTTACCAAGCAGGTAAGAATTTATACCTTGACTACGAAATACTTTACAATGTAATTTTTTTTTATAACATCATTTTTATGTTATTTTTTAAAAAGTGGTTTAAGTGTGGGTAGATCTAATGATGGTAAATGTGAATTTAGGAATTATGTGCAGGTAGAGGTAAAGGGTGGTAAGGGTGATTTTAGGATTTAGGGGTGGGTAGAGGTAAAAGGAGGTAAGGGTAATTTTAGGGCTCAGGGGTGGTTAGAAGTAAAGGGAGGAACGGGTAATTTCAGGGTTATGGTGTTGGTACAGGTAAAAGAAGTTATGGGTAAGTTTAGGGTTCAGTGGTAGGTAGAGATAAGTATTTGCATGTACTCGTTTTCAAATTCAAGAGCTGTGGGTACTCAGTACCTAACAGTAGCTGCCCAGTTAAAGCACAGAAACAGATAACCAGTGATTAATTTGAGCCAGTGGTTTCTGGTGCCCAGCACCGGCACTTAATTGTCAACACCTCACTTACGACAGTCTGCCACATGGTGGCGCTTCTCATCTAATTTAGAGAGGAGCTGAACAAAGTTTGTTTATGAATACACTATACATAAAAAATTACTAATACCTGCCTCCCCAGTCATTCCTTTAGCTTTGGGGACCTGGAATAATCTTAACTGTCGCACTTACAGGTGAGAGAGATGGTTAGTAGTTGTTTTGGTACCATCATTGGCAGCGATGATGCGGCAATGGGTGGTGCAAGCTGCAGTGGCCTCCTGGTCAGGGCCCTGGCACTTATTATTTTACAAATTAAGAACTGCAGACAACTTGCCCACCTCGCTTGATGTGAGCAATGTTGCAGGTCCCAAGTTGCTTGCTTTATTCATTCCATCGCCTTGCTCCTCTCCTGTGAAGCCCACTGACAATTCCTTTGAGCTTGGCCAGCCTGTTCTTCCAAACTACCCTTTTAGAAGGGAGGAAACTCGTGTCCTGTCGCTTTACATCAAGTTTCCATTTAAGATTTGCTGTTCTGTGGTTGAAGATGCTGGACCTTCAGGGAAATGGGTTCTCCTAGTGTTGAAAGGGCTTCAGTGGAAACGACGGATTTCGCTGACAGGTGAAATTACCAAAACCTCCCAAACAAGCAAACACCTCCCGGAGAGACAAGAAAGGAGTTTGAAATTCGGCCGCACTGTCACTATCTAAAAGTACAACAGCACCCTGACAGCTTCTGTCTCTGACGGTTCGAGGCGCTTAATGTGGACGGCAGGACCCGGAGGAAAGCATCCAGGCAGAGGAGCGTGACTAGGCTCTGACACCTGTGGAGTAACCCTTTCACTGCTGGATTGTTTGTGCATCTCTGTGCTGGAGTTTATTAACAAAAAAAACAAAAAATCTGCATTCGGTTGTTCTAACACATCTACTGCTCTGTGCATGGTTCACCTGTAAAAACAATAAGGGGCTGATTGCGATGTCGGACAGAGTGGAGTCCGTCCGACATCGCTCTGGAAATGGAACTGAATGACCTCCTGTCGTCGGTTGCATTCCAGCAATTTGGATGTGACCGAACCCTGTTCGGTCGCAATCCTATACTTTGCTATGGGAGCATGTATTCCGAACGGAATGCATGCTCTCATAGCAAAACGCTAAGGTGCAGTTCATCCCTGCATCCCGAGGCAGGCACCTCAAGGTGCCTAACACCGGGTGCAGGGATCAACAGGGGGGCACCATAGGGGCCCATGGGGGCCCTGCTGGGGGCCCCCAAAGCAGTTTCCCAATGCCTTTTTGTGCCGGAAAGGCCGGCACAAAAAGGCAGTGGGAAACTGCCATCGTAATGCCTCGGCCGGAAAGAGCCGGCTGGGGGATTACTGTGGGCCTTCCGAATGGCGGACGGGCTCTCCGAGCCTGTCGTAAGCCATTCGGAAAACCGATTCGGATTCCCTTCCACCTGAGCCCATCGAAATGGCTCGGTCAGAAGGGAATCCAAATCGGTGATTACAATGTGGGCAGGAGGGCTCCGACCGACGGTCGGAGTCCTTCCTGCCCGCATCGTAATCGGGCCCTAAGAGTTTTTACAGCACATTCAGGGTTGTGTATTATTGTAAACCCTGTATTAATGTCTCATTGCTGCTTGAAGATATTATGAAAAACGTATGGCTATATATATATATTTTTGTACTTTGTTTAATATTTTGTTGTATTTCCTACCCGGCAAACATAAGCCCCAGAGTACTACCCACAGAACATTGCACTGAATGCCCAGATTCCGGCAATACCAAATATGCATGGTGTTTTCTAGGGAATATAGTTCTGAACAGTCAAATATGCAAAATCTGTCAGATCACAAAACTATGGTAGAATCACCATTTATGGTACGCTGTTCAATTGATGACAGATATCAAAGCCAAAACTATGTGGAAAGTATAAAAACTAAAGTGCTCATTTACAAGCACAAGCCCCGTGCGCCGCTGGAACGTGACTTTTAATGAAGCTATGGCGGCGCACACTGCAGAGACATATCTACGAGGCTACGTAAAGCCTCCCTGCGTGGCTTTTCATGGCCTCGTAGATATGATGTGAGGCAACGCAGCGCAAGTCACTGCATTGCCTCACACTGCAATAGGGAGGCATGCCAAGGGTGTCACGGTGGGTGTTCCCACGTAACACCCACGGCATTTGACACATTCCCAGATTTACAACCTGCTGTAAACCTGGGAATGCATCAGAAGCCTACACCTCTCCAGGGGTGGTGCAACAATTGTTTTTGTGAAGGAAGGTGTCCCTTCCTGCAAATAACCTGATTTCAATGCAGGCACAAGGGTGCTTGTGTTGGCGCTAGGCAGGCATGTGAGCACCAGCACAGTAAAAGAGGAAAGGAATGCGCCGTATGTCATAGATACGGCGCATTCCTGCCATTTTCTTTTGACATAGGGCAGCGCAGCAGGAAGGCTTGCGGGGCAGCCCTACACCAAAATTAAGTAAATGAGGCCCTATATTTTTTCTAATTCTGTACGACATATGTAATCTATTAGTGCAAGCCAGACAGCCCTTGCACTGACTGGCTGGCCAAGACACTCTGTGCATGAGACTTGTCATATTTTGATAATTTTGTTTTCCAAAACAAAGTAACTCCTTCCAGTGTCTCTTGCACAGGAACATTTATATGCTAAGACTTAACCCCCAAAATCATTCCTCTGGGTCTCCTTAGCATGGTGGTTTCAGCCATTTTTGGGTTTAATATGGGCTAGCGGTGCATACAGGCACTTTGGAAACTTGAAAAGCAGCTGCAAGTGTAATGCTTGTTTAACATACTGTTTTATGGTCTCAGATATAACCCCTGGGCTGTATAAAAATATATTGCAACCATATACATTTATCATTTATATATACTAAGGTTTAGATCACAGGGTGCCAGACTTCCCTCGCCCTCATTGGCTAGTTGTGAATGTGTTGAACATGATGTTTCTCAGATTTTTAACATTTTGGGCCAAATCGTGATAATTCCTTTCAGTCTCCCTTGCGTAAGAACATATCCCTACCAAGTATTTGACTCCCAACTTTTTTCCTCTCGGCATCTTGATTGTGGAGGTACCATACATGTATAGGTTTTCTATAAGTGCACGGTGCCCACAGGCGATAAACTGGATGCAGTGCATTATGGAAATTTGGAAAGCAACTACAAGCAAAGGGCTAGTTTAGGGTACCTGTCTTTTGGTGTCAGATTTCACCCCTGGGCTGAATGGAAACATACAACTATATATTTTTAACGGACATATGATGGAACAATGCATTCCGTTGTAAAGCATGCCGTTACAACGCAGCTGTTACAACAGTAATGGCTTTACTGCGCATAACTTTTACCACACATATCTATTACAACAATTATGCCTGGGTTCCTTGCTGGAGCTCGAACCTTGACCAGCATGTATAAAAAAACAGCCTGGGTTCCTTGCTGGGGCTCGAACCTTGACCAGCATGTATAAAAAAACAGCCTGGGTTCCTTGCTGGGGCTCGAACCTTGACCAGCATGTATGAGAAAACAGCCTGGGTCTCTTGCTGGGGCTCGAACCTTGACCAGCATGTATGAGAAAACAGCCTGGGTTCCTTGCTGGGGCTCGAATCTTGACCTGAATGTATGAAAAAACAGACTGGGTTCCTTGCTGGGGCTCAAACCTTGACCAGAATGTATAAAAAAACTGAATGGATTCCTTCCTGGGGCGCAGCCCTGTGTGTATCTGCAACCAAGTGTGGAGCCAGGAACAAATAGTTTTTTTTTTTTAAGCTAAGAAAAAATACAATGTCCAGGCTCCCTGCTGGGGTGCAGATGTGTGTGTGTGCTCCTGAACAAGGAGCCAAGCACTGTTTGCATTTTTTTCTGAGAATAAGAAAAAATCTAAATAGCATGCAGAATCCTCTCTTGGGCGCAGACGTGTGTGTGTGTGTCTGCAGCCCAAGAGATGAGTCTAGCTCTGTACAGAAACAGAGCCCCTTACTCTCTCCTAGAGCTTTTTTAAAACAAAAAAGCAGAGGGAGAAGAAGAAGCTGTCTGAAACTGAATCAAGAAGTTGGGATTGAAAGGGGGGAAACTATAATAATAATAATTCCTATTTGTAAAGCGCGAACATATCACCCCCTTAATGGCTTCAAGGAGCTGGGGACCGTCGGGGAGATTAAGTGAGCTATTGCCGAGAGTCACATGATGCTGAGCTGAGCTGCTACCGGGGATCGAACCGTGAACCCCGTGCTCCGGAGTCAGCCGCTCTGGCCGCTGCGCCACACCTCACCCCTTAGAAACTAGGAACAACCCTAATCCATTACCTTCAAATGTTCACCTCTTGGTTTGTTTTTTTCTGTTGGTGGAGTGGTAGGGCTGGTGGGACCTAGGATGGGAGGATCTGAAATGCTCCTCTCAACCGCTCTCCCACCTGCCTCCCTTCCACCAGCAGAAGAAAGTGTCTTGAGCTGGTGGGCGTGGCTAAAGAGAAACTGAGGGCAGGGATAGAGGCTCCTAGCCCCTCCTGCGGCCCTGCCTGCCAGTTCGTCATTGGCTGGACCTGGGACGGTCTAAGGAACCATTTTTATGATGTGTATATAATCCATTCAGGCAGTGAAGGGGTTAATGAGTCTGTATGCATTTGGAATTTAATATATTTAAATCCTTTTTAATTAATCAGTATACTATGTTATTCTGTGATTATATTAGTTCTTTGTATTTTTGAGTGAAATATAAGACTTATTTGAAAAACTTTCATGGATGCTCATTGTTACATTGATGCTGCGACTTTCATTCTATGTTCTAGAGTCCTTTCAGAACTGCCTAGCCAGGTCTCCCATAGGTGAACTTTTCTATATAACAAGCAACCCTAGATTTATTTAGTCTCCTCAGTGACTTGTGTCGTAGGTCCTATGGCACAGTGAATAGAGAACCCGCATCGAGACATACCTCTTGCACTTAAGGAATCCTGTAAAACAAATACAAATTAAACATAGACTCAAACGTAAAACAAGCATTGGCATAGCCAATAGGTCTCGCCTTTGGGACCTATAAGTGTTTAGCCATGCAACAGTTGCATAACTAAATACTTATAAGGTCCCAAAAGCGAGACCTATTGGCTACACCATTATAATCGCGGCACCCGCGCTTTACTTTTAACATTAAAAGTAAAGCGCTTTAACATTAAAAGTAAAGCGCGGGTGCTGCGATTATAGCAAAAGTAAAGAAATAGAAAAATAATCTATTTCTTTACTTTTGCTATAATCATGCACCCGCGCTTTACTTTTAATGTTAAAAGTAAGCGCGGGTGCCATGACTATAGCAAAAGTAAAGAAATAGAAAAATAATCTATTTCTTTACTTCAAAGCCGCGAAGTGAAAGTGATCGCGATCGCGATGCACTTAATGACCCATCACGCGCGTGCACGCTCACGTGAACGCAAGCTGGTCGCCAGCAAAAGCCACTGCTGTTTGCACTTCCAAAACCCGCTTACTAAAACTCTCGCCCAGTGCAACGCTAAGCGCTGGCTCAGGCGAGACCTAAAAACACAATAGTGTGTGTTGGTATGTGTCTGTATGTTTGTTGGTGTGCATTAAATAGTGTGCATGTATTTTAGAAATGATTTGTTTGCATTATTTTGTGTGTATATGAGGTGTTTGTGAGAAAGTGACTGGGGTTATGGAGCTGACTTTCCTTCTTCATATAATTTGATGGCTAATAACTTTGGTAGATGTGATGAATTTGGAAAAAAATTCTGATGTTAACTGTAGATTTGTCAAAGGGAAAAAATATAGGGGATGCCAAAATCTGTGCTTACAATTTTAAATCGCATAGACCGTAGTTTGTTAAACTGCAAAATCATCTGGCCGAATTACATTATCGTTAGTAAGAAGGCATGGATTTGCCAAGCTTGAAATCCCTTTATGGTTTGATGTAAACACTAAGACAAAACTAGATATATGATGACAGTATGGTAGTTCCAAAATTAAAAGATGAGTGCAAAGAAATATGATTGGCTAAGGCTAAAAAAATCCATCAGGGCATTTGTGAGTAGATGAACCTAGAAAAACAGATTCTCCACACACGCAGATCCAACTGGCGAAGCAGAGTTTAAGCTTGATTGGCCAACAGAAGCTGATTATATTTGCCTATACCAGCAGTTACAAAGTTCAAAAACCAACTGTGCTGGTTTTTCATATATGCTGGTTGACCAGCATGTATGAAACAAGCATTGGTAAATGCAATAGGTTTCGCCTACGTGATTAATAATAAGCTGTTTTTTGTGGTGTAGAGTGTCGTAGAGTGCAGTGGTGTTGAGTACAGTGGTGCAGAGTAGAGTGCAGTGGCGTAAAGTGCAGTGGTGTAGAGTGGTGCAGAGTAGAATGTAGTGGCGTACAGTGGAGTGGAGTGTCGCAGAATAGAATACAGTGGTTTGGTGTAAAGTGTATTGACGTAGAGTTTTGAAGAGTATAGCAGCTTAGAGTGAAGGGGCATAGAATTCAGTGGTGTACAATTGTGTGTCATAGAATGTGGTGGCGTAGATTAGGGTGGTGCATAGTAGAGTGCATTGGCATAGAGTGCAGTAGTGCAGAGTAGAGTGGCATAGAGTGCAGTGGCATGGAATGATGTAGAGTGACATTGAGTGCATGGCGTAGAGTGGAGTGGCGTAGAGAGAAGTGGTGTAGAGTGCATTAGTGCAGAGTAGAGTGCAGTGGCATAGAGTACAGTGATGTAGAGTGCAGTTGCGTAGAGTATAAATGGTACGAGGTGTGGGCTACAACTCTCTACCGGAGAGAGGAGCTCTTGAGGTAGTCTTTTTTGTGGTATTCCTTAACCTCAGTGAAAAGTTGGTGTGGGTGAGAGGTACAGAGTGCCAACGAAATGTAGGTGAAGTGAATTAAAAATTACCTCTTAGTAGGCTAGTTTTATTCTGGTGCCTCCAAGGAATGGAATAACAAGCATTTGCAATGCAATCGGTCTCGCATTTTAGAAAGTTAGAGCTATTGCCATTGTAAATGACAATGTTTTTTGTTTGTTTTTTTGTTTGTAGTGGAGTGATCATATTAGGCCTTGTGGCGTTGGAGAACCAGAAAATGGGAAATAGGTTACGAGGGAGGGGAGGAGATAAAATGAATGACACCAATGAAAAAAGGAATTTAAAAAATAGGGAATGAGTTGCTGTAAAGGGTCGATGATAATGCATGACAGGAGCGAGTGTGATACCGGAGCAAGATATGTGTGTTAGAGACAGTGAGAGTGAAAGAGGGTTTAGAGAGACGTGTGCGTGAGTGACAGGGAGAAAGAGATGGTTATAGAAGAATTGGGCAGGGGAGAAGGAATATGAGAGGGAGTGGGAACAGGGGTCGGTTGCGAGTTTGTGAGAAAGAGACTAAAGCAGAATGGATGAAAGAGAGAGCTGGGGGATTTGATTATGGAGCCTGATTGCCCAGCTATCGAGGGTCAATAATGGGAAATGTAGCAGGGTTTAAGCACAGAAGAGTCGGGACACCTCCCTACACGGCAACATCTGAACATAACCTCTCACCAAAAATAGAATCCCAGGAGACACACAGCGATTCAGTTGAGCTTACACATCATAGGGAACTAAACAGCTCATCCATACATGTTTATGTTGCAAGCATTCAAGGCAGCAGGCGAAGTGCATATAGTAAACTGTAAGAACTGTGATCCAGAGTACAACTGAGGGCGGGATCAGAGGCGTGGCTAAAAAGAACAAAATATTTTGTAACTATTTCGTTGGTCTTTTTCCTACAGGTAACTATATATAAAATATAATGCACACGACTTAAATGAAAAATAAATGTATAAATCTTCGGGGAACACATTTTTCAGTTAAGAAAGATTGATGGTTAATACGATCACTTCAGAGGTCTGTGGTGCACTGGGGAAATAGTGACCTAGGGCCAGATGCATCAAAAATATGTTTTGTGATTCCCTAATTGCAAATCTTTACGAATCGCAATTAGGGAATCGCAAAACGGCATGCATGAAAGTGTGCAGTACACTTTCTGCGATTCCTAAGGGTTCGCAAATGACCTACCTCATGAATATTAATGAGGTAGGTCGCAATTTGCGACCCCCTAGGAATTGCAAAAATCACAGGGATGGTGGCCTGCTGAGATCAGCAGACCACCATGTCCCTTGGGGACCCCTTCCCATTTGCGAATGTCTTACCACCTACTTGAAGTAGGTGGTAATATGCAAATGTTTTGCGACCGCATTCACAGTCACAAAACATTCATGCATACTGTTAGGATTCGCTATTTGGAAGGGACGCCCTAAACATGCCCCTTCCAAATAGCGAATCGCAAACCCATTTTCTGATTCGGTAACAGGTTACCGAATCGCAAAATTGGGTTTGATGCATTTTTGCGATCGCAAACGGCCCGATTCTGCGAATCGGCCCGTTTGCGAGGAGAAAAATGCTTGCTGCATCTGGCCCTATATTTCTAGTGCTAAGAGGCCCAAACCTGTGACAGAAAGCACTATAAAAATGAAAGTCATTAGTTAAAAAATCTATTACACACAGTAAAAGATAGGTTGCACACAGTATAAATAGGCTGTCTGGAGAAGCGCAAAGGATTGTTTTCATGTTTATAGTGCTTTCAACAGTTATTGTTTCAGTATTACGGTGACTGAACCTTGTGAAAATATTTTTTATAGCTTTTGATTAAATGGACAAATTCCAGATTCTTTCAGTTAAAGCCTATATTGACCCTTTAGATTCGCTGATTAAACAATTGCACAGATTTATAATTCTTTCAAAAAGCAGGGACCTTACACTGCCTAGGTTCAACCTAAAAAACTGCGTCCTGTCAAACCGTGGCTCAGAAGTCGACAAACTGTCTAGCATAGGTACTCCTGTGCCACATATGCATGCCTATGCGTGAGTAAGGAAATACCAAGTTTGTTGAAATACTGCAGAGAGAAATGAGGTAACAAGTGACTAGTTGCAGTCATCTTATGCAGGTGTTTATTGCCCTTCCAGTGTTTTGCAGTGCTTCTCTGCGGGAACTCTGGTTGTCCAATTCCTTGCAGTGCTATTATCTGTTCCACTAACCTCAGACTCATTGACTGAGGGATGTACGACTTTTACAGTCCGTAGTGGCCTGGCTGACTATACTTACATAAGTGATAAAGGTGATATTTTCATTTACTGGTTACAAAGCTGTGCAGGCACAGAAGAGTCGAGGATCACAGTGATTGCACAAAATACATTACTCGCAATAAGGCCCAAAATGATAGCAATGCTGAATGTAATTGTCAAGGTCTCACTGTAACTGCATAATGGCTACAACAACAGATGAACCAGGAATACTGAGCATATTTTGCCAATCCTGAAGAAATACTTGTTATTCTGACACTGTAAGGATCAAACGATATGCATTGAAATATCAGGGCATGGAATGCAGCAGTAAACTAATAAAACACACAAATGACCCTGTGTAGAGATCAAGTGTAAAAAAGCAAACACAAGGAGATGATGGACGGAGCGCTGAAACTTTTCAGACACTCACCCCCAGTCACAGATCTGGGTTGAATCCATCATCGTTCTTTAGCTCACTTTCCCACCCCAGTTCAGACACAGCTATATGCAAATCAGTCTTGACCCTGTGCCTCATGGGAACAGTCCAGCCCGAACTGCCAAGCCATGTCTTCCCTGGACCGGAAACAAGCATCCTGGGACCGGTTTCAGGCTAACAGCCCTCATCAGCCAGGCTAGCTTGAATCCAGTGGCAAAGTGAGCAAGGGACCCACGTCTGGGCATACCCTGCCAACTAGGGCGAACAAAGCAAACACAAGGAGATGTTGGACGGAGCGCTGAAACTTTTCAGACACTCACCCCCAGTCACAGATCTGGGTTGAATCCATCATCGTTCTTTAGCTCACTTTGCCAACCCAGTTCAAGTGTTACCACTGTCCACAACTATACGACCCTGTGGGCACAGAAACCCGTACTAGCGGAGTTACTTTACTTTTTGAGAGGCCTAGGGTAATGCTTCCAGGTAGGCAGATATCGTAGGCCGCAGGAGAGCCTGCGCGCCTAATACAAAGAATATGGTAATCTTTGTGAATGTGGCAATTCGAATGAAGCTTGGAATCGAGGGCCTCCGTAGTGGTATCACCCCAGAGAACAACAGGGGTTCCACTGCCCCAAGGTATGGCCAAAACACAGTGGGGATACACACACTGTAAATCCCGGTGTGCAAGTGTGCCAAGTGCAGCTGCCTGCGAGCACGCAGGGAAGCTGCTGAAGGTACAGGTATTGTGGTTGGAATACAGGCGTGGGAGACCTCCCGTGGTCTTTCCTGGCTGCCCGCTGGAAACTCAATGCCGCTGTATGTCTCCCCTACGGCGGTGAAGATCAGTAAAACATGGGTTCTTGCAGCGAGGAGTGCAGCGAGTTTCTTTGGGACTGCTCGGATGGGCAAAAGTAATGAAAAATGCCATTGGAAACATGAAACGTAGCATCCGTGAAGTGGGCACCGTGCTGATACATGAGCTGAGACACACTAAAAAACATTCGTGCGCACAAAGGCACCTAAATAAAAAAAAGAGTAAGACCACATGTAACAGGGGCAGTCTCCTGGGAGGATCCGAAACACCAAAACGTGGGACTAAATAAGCATACTGACCAAACAAAAGCAGGCATTTATGACGGGCATAAACACGAATGAATGGAAAAGCTGGGAGGTGCTTCAAGCCCACAGTCTAGACACAGGATGCCTCGCAGGGCATGCGCTGCCTAGGCTTGACCTAAAAAAAGTGAACAAAGTATCTCACCTAGAGAAAAAATGTAGACAAATGCTCCGCCCTGTCTTGGACCAAACATTAGCTTCTGGGGCATTCCTCAGGAGCATTAATCAAAGTCACTCTGTAATGAAAAGTTTTATGCATATGTACAAACTTGTATGTAGGTTGATAATAGTCCACGTGACACAGAGGGTGGCCTACAATGCGCTATTTGTGGAATTTGTGGTCTATCTTAAAAAATACAAAAGAAATTATTTAACACACACAAATCACAATTGTGGTCCCACTTTTTTGCGTGGACATGCATGGGTTAATAAGCCGTCACCAGTGTTAAGCTTGCAAAAATGGCGTAAATTGGGAGTATGAATCTTACCCTTCAACTATGATTTGCCCTTATAAAGTAAGCAGGAATCTCCGGTCAAATAACCTGTATTTAGCAGAGATTCCGAGGATCAAGAGGTCCAGAAGTGGTGGTCGGCTGTTTTCTTATAACGCCTCCAAACTCTGGAACGCCTTGCCCCTACACCTTCGCACAGTCTCCAACCATCTGGCTTTTCGTAAACAATTAAAGACAGCACTGTTTCCTTAGTTCTCTGTTCTCCTCTGTGTCAGTTTCATAGCGCTGGGACGCTTAAGGGTAGCCATGCGCTCTATAAATGTCTTTCCATTCCATTCCATTCCATTATGGTATTTGGCTCCTTCTCAAGCCTACATGAAGTCAGCCCAGATGGCAGAGCTACATACCATCAAAGAAACAAAAGAAAATGAGAAGAAAAGAAAAATTAGAGTAAAAATCACCAAAATTATCAAACTGCTACGTTCTTATAGTTATCATACGATCGGCATATTGTTTTATTCAAGTCTATCATCACCCTCACAGTAATAATACGTAGCATTATATCCCTTATCAAATGTAATATCTATCAGGAGTAACAACTCTCTATCGTGATGTGACTCACAGTGTTAGAACTAGTACTGTTTGTAGTAGCATAATCGTTTATTCAAAAAAATCAGGAGGTAGTAACGTACAAACAACACTCTAACACACACGTAAAGCAAGAAGAGTAACAAGATTAAAGGATTATACTTAAGAATAGTCATTGCCCTTATCCATTCTGTGATTTTTCATAATGCTAAGATGTTGTAAAGTGTTTTTCTTACAGGAAAAATAATTACATTTACAAAATAGTCGTTGCATTTTGAAGGGGTGATTGAATCTGTTTAACAAAATGGAATGAATTTCGTAGTGGCACAGCTGTCTGTGTTAGTTAAGCATTGGACAGCTGGGACTTTGCTTATTGTATCTGTCCTGCCACTAATAAAGTGATTATCTTGAATTCTTTAATCTACGCGCTGTTCCTGGCCAGCCTAACATATCCCAAAAGTCTGGCCCTGTTTTAGAACCCACTCTTATTATCAGTGTGGTTTGTAGTTGGTTAATGAAAAGCACTTCATGGTGAAGGCAAAAATGCCAGCCTCAGATCACATTGCAGGTAAGACGGAAGTGCAGAAAAAGCTAAATATTGTGGTGATCATACAGTACAAATGGATCTTTGCAATACCTTTATGAGCAAACTTTATGGTAAATATTTTATCAACTGAGAAAGCATTAAAATAATAAATTGGTCTATGTATTTGGGGTCTGTGACGTGCAGTTTATTACAAATTGCAGCAGGAGGTGCATGAACCAGTTAAGCTATCTCACACACTTTGGAAGTTTGGAAGTTATGATGCCCTGCTTACTGAGGGATCGCAGTAGCAGGCGCATGAATCTGCTATATTATGTAAGTGGAATAATAACGTGGAATAGTAACGTGACTTGCAGCACAACACCCTTTACACACGCCATCAACCCTCCCCCTAAAGAAACAATAATCAATCAAATTGAACACACACAAACTTTTACGTTACATAGTTCAAAGGTCAGACATAATTCTTGTGTGTTTTCTGCATGGTCAGTCAGTGAAACTGTTAGGTACTGACACTGTCTACAGAAAAGTATTATGGTGACTGTTTAATGCTTATTAACCAATGGTGTTTTTTGATGAGTGCAGTGTTGTGATATCTTTGGGATGTTTTGTTTCAAATTAGCATCAATATAAAGCTTTTGTAATTGTGTTGGATTCTCTAACACTTCTGTCACAAACACATGCCTTCCAGAAAACCTGTACCCCATAACTCCGCCCTTGTGGATTTTTATAGGGATCTCACACAATACGCATCACCCTTTTTCTAGTTTCCCATATATCAAGCAAAAATGTAGTGTGGGTCACTTTAAATGTGATACATATAGCGAGCGAAAGGCATACACAGATAACCCAAGAGCATGCGCGTCATTACCCGAAAAGCCCCTAACTAATGAAAGCGGCAAGAGCTTTAAACATATTAGTTTACTTTACAGTACAGATATGTAAAGAGGGACAGGCCAGGTCAAAAAATTAACAGGGAGAGGCAGAGCCTCGTCTGGATCAGCTTTTTGTGCTGAGCCTTGAAAATGTTTAATGTGTGAATCACACAACAAAGAACATGTAAAACAGGGATGAGGTAACCTACAACATGTAAACAATAATAAAACAAGGAGAGAGAAGAGGTAACGGCCATGGCCTACTGAGGGTGTGTCAACCTCCCAGCGCCAAATGCCTGCCTCCCTGTGAAAGGCAGCGAGTCTTCTAAGACCCTCAATGCTGCCCGGTGCAGGGTTCCACCTCTAATTCACTTTGGGTTCGCTATCAAAATAATGAGGCAAGCGCTGGAAACTGGAAGAGAAGAAAATTGTTTATTTCTCATGAGGAGATCACGTCAACTGAGACACCGGGATGTCTGAGGGAGGTGTTCTGCTGACAACTCCTTGGCTCTTCCTTTTATACAGGTTTGACACAATGCATTTGTTTGATCAACATGGTTACAAAAGCTTGGGGTCCCCGCCCGGGCAGGTTGTCACACAAGCCCAACAGTAATTCTCTTCCCACCCAGGTCAAACAGACAATCTTATCTTGCAGCTGGACCTTGCTTCAGGGTCTAAAACATGTGAGACCGGTCAGATCTAAGAGTCGGTTCTGTTGATAAAAACAGGTCCCATTGTTGGTAACAACAAGTTTTGCTGTTTGCAGTGCAATAAATCATTTTGCAAGAGTCTTCTTGGTGTTTGGAACCTGTTTGTGTAACTAGGTGTAGTGAAGGGTAGAGCGTCCAAAGGCTTGTCTGAAAACAGGGATGAGAGGAAAAACGAGTTTGTGGCAGCAAGTGGCGCTGAGGTTTGTTGTGGCAATAGAGTTTATAACCCCCAGCACACATACCAGGTCGGTCAGAGGGTCAGAGGGATGCTAGTAAGGGCAGGGTGAAACAAAGGTGACCAACAGAGTACAAAATGGCTGTGATAGATTAAAATGACTGCAACTTATGTGCACATAGAATTCCACCAGACAAGATGGCGCAGGTAATGTTCATGATTATTGTTTTGTTTTTAACAGTGGCCCCTTTGAACATAACTAGCCAGCTTGTCAGTCTATTTCGATCTCCATAATGTCCCGTATCTCTTGATCATACATTACTCTCATTTTTGTTAGCTGAGTGTCCATAGTCTTAGGGTGCAAGGTAGTTATGCAAAGAGAACACAAAGGTGGTATACAGTGTATACCCAAACAACAACCACATATTGTCAATACTGGGACCAAGAGAATCATTGATATTTTCCAACCCCACTCCTTCAAGATGCCCCAAAGCCAACTTCCAACTGTCCAAGTCTCTGATCCTTGATGAATTTCTGAAGATAGTCTATGGAGATGTTCGATTGCTTCATAGACAGAAGGTGAATTATCAGGAATGTATACACAGCAGCTGGCACCGATGATGCGGCATGCTCCTCCACGGTCCGCTAGTACCACGTCCAGGACCATGCGATTTTGCAGGGTAACCAGACGGACCGCTTGGAGCTCAGCAGTGTTGTTGGTGAGGATGCCAGCAGTGACGTTCAGGGCGGTCTCTACCGCTTGGGACAGATGTCTGATGGCTCGGCTGTTTGCCATCGGACCCCATAGCGGGACGAGCCCTTTTGCTGCGTCGAGGAACTGTGATGAGGCAGAGTCAGCTTGATCAATATCTTTAGAACGCTTTTCTCGATGATGCTCTGCAGGGGCTGTGTAGGTTGGTGGCAAAACAAAGGCGATGTAGCACGTGCCCCCCCAGTTTCCTGGGAGCCAGGTGTAGGCTTTGGTTCCACAAACAAAGTACATATTGGGTGATGCAACAAGCGCTGGGGGTTGGCAGTGTTCAAAGTCCCCACAATGCTACAGGTGCTGTGACCCACATTCTCAGTCCCACGGCCTTCAATGCATACAAGGCCAGAGACGTTCACCACAGATAGGGCCACAGTCAGTGTTGCAGCAGTTCTTTTCTTCAGGTAGGAAAATGTGGCTCTGTTAGGATTATTGAACACTTGCATTTCCACTCGTTCTTTGGAGGGGACATTAATCTGGAATGTCGCATTGAAAGTGTGAGGGCAGAAGGGGGCGGCTGTCCTTCCTGTTTTGTTTCGCCAGAACTCGTTGTAGAACTGGGCGATTGTTCCGTCGGAAGTTGCATTGTCTTTGTAACTTTCTTGTAGGAGCATCATCCAGGCAAGGCAAGATCCGTGAATAGAAAAGGGCGAAGGGATGAAAGGGATGGAATGTTCAGTGGCATGTGGTAACAGCCCACAGACCCAACAGTTGGTAGCATTGGTGGCAAGATTGTGTTGGTGCAACATCTGCACGAAAGAATTATTCCAGAATTCTTTGCGTCGTTCTCGGGGATGTGGCGGTAGTGATACCAGGTAGTGTTCTTTCTTGGTGGTTGGTTGCATGGTGGGTGACAATGTTCTGTATGCAGGTGCATTCTCTTCAATGATCCAGAGTGCGACCATTAGCAGGAGACAGGTGAGAAATGCGGCTACAAGTGCAATTGTCTTTGTGCTGTGCAGGTTAGCAGTCTTGGTGTCTTGTGGTTTTGCAGGTGTTCAGTTTCTTCCATCATCTTCGAGGAGCTCAACAACTGTTAGGACCACAGACTTTTGTCTGGCGCTTTCCTGGTAGCGTTGTTTGACTGTGCTACCGATCTGAGACCTTGACTCAGTTAGTGGCCTGGTCGTTGGAGCTCCCTCCTTTCGTCGATCTTAGGTTGTACCCTTTCCTGGATGGCACCGTGGGGTCGGGAAATTCTGATAGTTCAAGGGTGTCTTCTTGTGGGTAGCAACTCAGAGCTGGTCGGTCTCTCGCGAGTACTTCCTCTTGCACCTCCACCCCTTCACAAGTTGCCAGGGTTGGAGGGACTCGTTTGCAGTGATGGGCATGCAGCCAGTTTCGTTTTCCTTGCACTCGGAGGGCAGTTCGGGTGGTGATCAGGACTTGCCAGGGGCCCGTCCACCTAGGCTCCAGATTCTTCGTTCTTTGGAAGTTGCGAATTAATATATGGTCGCCTGGCTTTATTTCATGTCCCGGGCCCCTGGATACGTCAGGCAAGGCTTGCTGCACCTGTTGGTGGATAATTGTTAGCTCGTTTGTCAATTTATGCAAGTAATCCGACATTAATATGTTCGGGACATCGTTAATGGAGGTGGGTCTTGGTGCCGCCCAAATGCTCATAGGCCTGCTGAAGACCACCTCATACGGGGTCAGTCGGTGTTTGTTTGATAACAATGCCAATGGGAGGGCGTCGGGCCATTTCAACCCGGTCGTGGCAACTATTTTGGCTAGTTTTAGTTTCAACGTTGCATTGTGTCTCTCTACCAGGCCCGCTGATTGGGGGTGGAAGACGGCATGGAACTTTTGTTTTACCCCCAACCCTCTCAGTATGTTCTGTATCACCTCGGCTACGAAGTGGGGGCCGTTGTCGCTCCATAAAATTCTGCAAAGGCCATATCGGGGGAAGAATTCTTTCAGCAATACTTTTGCAGTGCCTAAGGCGGTATTGTCGCGGGTGGGATAGGCCTCCACCCATTTGCTAAAAGCGCACACAACCACCAGGACATATTTTAGACCAAGGCATCTCTCTAGTTGAATGTAATCCATTTGAAGGATTTCAAAGGGGTGGTCAGGGACTCCAAACCCTCCCCGTGGTACTACTGTCCCCTTCCCTGGGTTGTGTTGTAGGCAGACTATACATTGTTGTACTAGGCGTTTTGCAGATTCTGCTATCTTGACGTTATGCCATACTCTGGTGATTAGTTCAATCATGGGGGTGGAGCCTATGTGTGCTGGTAAATGTGCCATGGTCAATATGGGGATGAGGTAGGCATTGGGTAACAGCCATTTATTTCCGTCTTTAGTTCTCCAGCAATCTTCCTCGTCTTTTAGTCCCACCTTTTCCCACTCGGTCAATTCGTCTTGTGTGCCTGTAGTCTGTATGTCCCTTACAGTGGTCCTAGCGTCAGTCCATCGTTCAGCTTGTGACCTGGTCACATACATTCGTGTCGTAGTTCTGTCTCCTGCCGTGGCTCGGGCAGTAACGTCTGCTAGTGCATTTCCCTGTCCAATGAGATCAGTCACTTTCCTATGTGCTTGGCATTTTATCACTGCTAACTTCTTGGGGAGGAGGACTGCTTGCGTCAAGGCGGAGACTAAATCTCCATGCAGGATGGGTGTACCGTGTGAAGTCAAGAACCCTCTTTCTTTCCATAAGATCCCAAAATGGTGAACCACCCCGAAGGCATATTGGCTGTCGGTGTATATGTTAACTGTCGTGTCAGTCGCTAAGATACATGCTCGTGTGAGGGCAATGAGTTCTGCAGCCTGGGCTGAACGTTGAGGAATACGGGCTGTTTCCAGAACGGTTCGGGCTGTGGTGACAGCGTATGCGGCTGAGGTGGTGCCGTCGGGGAGTTTGATGCACGAACCATCCACCCATAGTTCTCCATCTGGTTCTAGAAAAGCGGTGTCTCTGAGATCTATTCTACTCTTTGTTTGTTCATCGGTTAGTGTCACACAGTCGTGTAGTGGGGTCACGCTAGGATCATTTTCGGGTAGGGGTAACAGTGTGGCTGGATTGAGGGTGGTGCATCGCTTTAGGGTAATGTGCGGTGCTAGCAGGGTCAACTCATATCCTGTCAGTCGGGCGCTAGTCAAGTGTTGGGTTTTGGTCTGGTTTAGTAGTGTGTCGACTGCATGGGGTACTAAAACAGTGACTGGATTGGAGAGTACTATTCCTTCGGCTCTGGCGTATCGATACTGCTGCAGCTGCCACAGCGCGCAGGCACGCTGGCAGTGCTCTGGCTACTGGATCGAGGGTGGCAGAGAAATATGCACAAGGGCGTTGTTTTTGACCAATTGATTGTGTTAGGACAGACAATGCACATCCTTCCCTCTCGTGCGTGTAGAGGAAGAATGGTTTGGAGTAATCCGGGGTTCCTAGGACAGGTGCTGAACAAAGGGCATTGCGTAGTTCTTTAAAGGCTGACTGGCATTCGGGGGTCCAGGGGAGAGGTGAGGGGATGTCTTTAGCTAGGAGGGAGAGAAGGGGTTTGACAATGAGGCTAAAGTTCGGTAACCACTGTCGGCAAAATGAGGTGAGACCTATCAAAGAGCGGACTTGTTTCTGATCTTTGGGGACAGGGGTGTCTAGAATTGTCTGGATCCTGTCAGGCGTGAGTTTCCTCCCTTCTTTGGATAAAAGGTGACCCAAATAGGTCACTTGTGATTTACAGAACTGCAATTTCTTTCGGGAGACCTTGTGACCATTCTCAGCAAGAAAATGGAGTAGTTTGATGGTGGCTGTGACGGCTATTGGTATGGTGTCCGCTGCTAGAAGGATGTCGTCTACATATTGTATTAGTGCCACTCCATCTGGCAATTGTATGGCGTCCAACTGTCTTTTAAGCGCCTGGCTATAGATGCTTGGGCTCTCAGTGTACCCCTGAGGTGCTCTGCAAAATCTGTACGAACGGGAGTTTAGGGTGAATCCAAATAGATAGCGGCTGTCCTTGTGTATAGGTATGGAAAAGAATGCGTTTTGAGGTCAATTACAGTGAAGGTGGTGGCAGTGGAGGGGATTAAGGTCAAAATTGTCGTGATGTCGGAAACTACTGGGTATTGTGGCACTACGATTTTGTTTATCTCCCGCAGGTCAATGATGAAGCGGTAGGCTTTTCCGTCTCCCTCTCCCTGTCTCTTTACAATCGGTAGTATGGGACTATTACAAACGTTGCTCACTACTTCCTCTACCACTCTTGCCTCTACCAAAGAGTGTATGATCTCTGTCAGTGCCTTCTCACCCTCTGGCGATATTTTGTACTGCGGTACTTTCGGTAGGGTTGCGTCCTGTCGTATTGTTACGTGTACTGGGTCAATCATCATTCGTCCTACGTCTGAATCAGCCCTAGCCCATAAGTGTGATGGCAAAGTGTCCAGTAGGGATGCGTCAGCCTCGGAGATGGGAAATATGTGCTGATTAGGGTTCTCTCTATGGCGCTGGGGGTTGTCATACAGGACGACACGCACTCCGTCTGGTGAGCATCTGATAGTCGCATGGAAGTGTTTCAAAAGGTCGAGACCCATAATGGCGTCTGGGGTGTTGGAAGAGAGGAGGAATGTTGTTTCAACGCTATTGTTGTCAAGGTTAAAAGGGATCGGTTGGGACAAAGGGTTGGTGGAGGGCGTACCGTCAAATCCTATAGAGGTCACATGTGAGCCTGACAAGGGTGCCCTTGGAATCAGTCGTTTGGATAGTGCACTACGTGTTGCTCCCGTGTCTACCAGAAATGGCGACTTTGTGCCCAGGACCTCAGCGGTAACATAAGGGCCTTGCTGATCAACATAGAGCTCGACTGGATCCCTCCCTTGCCTCTGGCTGTCCTATGCAAAGTCGTACGCATTGTCATAATCTGTCTGTTGGTACTGATTCTGTTTGGGATGGTCAAATGTGTTCACTTTTCCTGGCCTTTCCTCGCTTGCTTCACTTGCGTACCCTCTCCCACGTCCTCTTCCTCTCTGTCCACTTGCTATTTCCCTCGCCCCTCTGCCCCTACCAGCTCCTAGCAAAGCCGGGCATTGGGTTTTCCAGTGTCCATATTCTTTGCAAAATGCACATTGATCCTGTCCTAGGTCTTGGCGTCCTACATATGATGTCGATGAATTGTTTTTAGGTGGCTGTATACTAGGGGTATTCTGCTGGTATCTTCCCCTATATTGCTCCCTTCCTGTATTCGCCCCCCTGGAGTTGTGCTACCATTACCCTTTCCTTCAAGTCCTTCTTTTTCCTTTCTGTAGCCCTGTCATTTTCGTTTTTCTGATGCTCATAGTACTGGGCCATTTGGAGAATGGCCGCCGGTTTAGATGCTGCCCAACTACTTTAGCTGGCTTGTAATTTCTGGGATACATCTGGTAGTAGTCCTTTGACATAGTTCTGCACAAATAAGTGGTGTCCGGTTGCAGTGGACATGTCTTGTCCACTGTAATCAGAGAACACCGTTTCAAATCTGGAGAAATACTCTGAGACATCCTCTTGTGGTTTCTGGCGGCACGCGGTTACTATGGACTAGTCTATCTTTTCTCTGGGATCAGCGTTTTCACTTTCTGCACTATTTTGTCAGGGAGGTCCAATATTGCTTTAACCGGTTTTGACCAGGGTTCCGCTGTTTATCTAATGTGTTGAGTTGTTCCCAGGTATGACCAAGCAGTTTGGTATGGTCTATTTTCCTAATCTGTTTCCACACATCTGCTGGCAAACATAACCCGAAGAACAAGTCTATGTCGGCAAGTGTCATTATTGTTGATCCCAGAGCGTTACCTAGCTCGGTGTAAAGGCGGTGGGGTTCTTTCGCAAATCCGGTAAAGATTTACGGAACGTCAAAATGTCCTGTCTGTCCCATGGTTGATACACCCAATTGTAGACCACCCTTCCTCTAGCGTCTTGATGGTTCATATCGTCATGAGTCCCTTGTCCTCTAGGAGGTACCCAATAAGGGGCAGCTTCTTTTATCGGCATCATGCTATCTGGTTTTTCCACCGGGAGTCCTGCTATCTTAGATGTCCTGTCCTTATCTATCCGTCCTTGTTCCACGAGGTGACGGAATACCTCCAGTGTGGATGAAAAGAGTTCTGTAACATCGTTGTCGCCTTCATCTCCGGTGTCTACCTTCCTATAGAGAGCCACTAGTCGCTCGGGCCCTACATCTTGGTACTTCTCTTCATATGCAGTAAGAGTGTGGTAACAGAGACGTACAATAAAGTATCGTTTGCGGTTTTCAACATAGGAGTTGCATATGTCAGTTACATGCTCTTCTGTCTCCTTCCTATCTATGAGGGATTTAACTACTTTATCAATGCCTGCTCGCTCATTTTTACTTAATCGCGGGATCCTGGGCGCTCCTGTTTCTTTTGATCCTACCTCTACTACTGTATCCTTTGATGAGGCATTTGGTGTGGGTGACTCGGTGGGAGCAGAGGCGGTGGAGACTGAGGCGATCGTGCCATCTCCGGCTATACTTTGGTGGTCCTGTCGTTGTACTACGGGATGAGTAGGGGCGTAAGTGGGTGGCATGTATATGATTGGGGGACCTAACAATAAATCATCATCTACCCTTTGTTTTGCTGGTAACTTGGGCTAAAGAGTCGAGGGCGTTCTAACAGGGCATTGATCTGATATTTTTGATTCCTGTTCCTTTTTATCGATTTCCTTTTCTTTTAGTTTTTCTTCTAATCTTTTACAGGCTTGGTAAGCTGATTTTCGCGTTTCTTTATCTTGTCTAGCTTCGTCCCTTTTCTTTCTTTGAGCTGCCTCTTTTCGCCATAAGCCAAAACTGTCAACGCTGGTCTAGTTTTCTTTTTGTGGAGAGCTAATTCTAACGTTTCTATTTTAGCGGGATCGAAAGATCCCGTCAGTGGCCACTGATTTACCCGGTCCTTCCTAGTGTATTTATGCCATAGTTTGTTATAAGCTACGCTGGCTAATCCATACTTTACGTACATGTCCTTGTTAGGGGTGCCTTCCGGCGGTGCCGGCTGACTGACCTCTAACGAACGGTCTGGTCCAAAACAATTACAATTAAACAATCTAGAGAAAACAGGCATGACGTATTTATCGGTCAAAATGAATATCTCAATCAATCAATTTAGACAAAAAGTCTGCACTACCTGTCCTTCGCTGCCTGCAAAGAGAGAGAATATTCCTATTCTTTGTTGTTTGCAAGCAGGGAAATGTCGCAAATAACTCAATATCAAAAAAAGGAATACTAGTATTTCAATCAAACTATTCAATCAATCAATCAATCAATTTAAGTCGTTTTTTCAGGACCTTACCCGGACCGTATGGACAGTTCTTCGTCTTCCCCTTCCAGCGCCTGGTTGTCCTCTCACTCCAACAATCAATGCGGCGTTCCTCTAAGGTCCCAGTCAGGACCGCAGGTCACTCGAGAGAGGTCCGTTCGGAACCGGTGAAGTTCAGTCGATCGGCAGCCAGACAAGAGTCTTCTCAGGCAGGTATACCCCAATCGTTTAGTTGTTCACTCCGTCGTTAGGACCTCTCTACCGGACCCACGCGTCGCTGATGGGCCCCTATGGTTGGGCGCCAATTTGTGAAAGGCAGCGAGTCTTCTAAGACCCTCAATGCTGCCCGGTGCAGGGTTCCACCTCTAATTCACTTTGGGTTCGCTATCAAAATAATGAGGCAAGCGCTGGAAACTGGAAGAGAAGAAAATGGTTTATTTCTCATGAGGAGATCACGTCAACTGAGACACCGGGATGTCTGAGGGAAGTGTTCTGCTGACAACTCCCTTGGCTCTTCCTTTTATACAGGTTTGACACAATGCATTTGTTTGATCAACATGGTTACAAAAGCTTGGGGTCCCCGCCCCGGGCAGGTTGTCACACACGCCCAACAGTAATTCTCTTCCCACCCAGGTCAAACAGACAATCTTATCTTGCAGCTGGACCTTGCTTCAGGGTCTAAAACATGTGAGACCGGTCAGATCTAAGAGTCGGTTCTGTTGATAAAAACAGGTCCCATTGTTGGTAACAACAAGTCTTGCTGTTTGCAGTGCAATAAATCATTTTGCAAGAGTCTTCTTGGTGTTTGGAACCTGTTTGTGTAACTAGGTGTAGTGAAGGGTAGAGCGTCCAAAGGCTTGTCTGAAAACAGGGATGAGAGGAAAAACGAGTTTGTGGCAGCAAGTGGCGCTGAGGTTTGTTGTGGCAATAGAGTTTATAACCCCCAGCACACATACCAGGTCGGTCAGAGGGTCAGAGGGATGCTAGTAAGGGCAGGGTGAAACAAAGGTGACCAACAGAGTACAAAATGGCTGTGATAGATTAAAATGACTGCAACTTATGTGCACATAGAATTCCACCAGACAAGATGGCGCAGGTAATGTTCATGATTATTGTTTTGTTTTTAACATCCCCCGCTCCCCGCCAGCTTCTGCTGTCTCCTGGAAAGCATCCGCTCCTTGCGCACCGTGACCGAGGCCCTGCGGCAGAGAGGGGGGAGAAGACGGCATTCTTGCTTACATCCTCTTTGAAACTGAAAGTGTGTAAAATAGAGAAATGTCAAAAAAAAAGAGGGGTTGAAAATAAAGCAAAAACATGCTGCCAACAAACACGCAAAAAATACGTGGTGGCATGACAATATTTTTTAAAATGCGTCATATAAACAAAACAATTAGCTCTAAGGCATCAGAGGCAAAAATAAACAAAATAAAATATAGAGCTTGCAACAACAGTAGAAATGTGTGGCAACAGGACAAGTTTATAACATCTAAAAGCAAGCTACAGTGTGCAGCCAAGTGCTGTAAAGGCGTGCAGCCACAACAAGACAACTAAAGGTAAACAGGAAACACTGTGCAGCCTCAATAAATTAATAAAAAAAAGAAGTTCCAGCCACCAAAGCGGAGTGGATGAGAATGAATACTTGGGCCACGGGATACTGATAAGAGAGAAATACACAAGGGAGAATGCTTCAACTAACAGAAACAAAGGAAAAGTAAAGAGACAGCACACGGACAAATCACAAGTGAAGGTGGGATATAGACCCCTCATAATATATATTCAATACAATAGATTTCACAAGCACAGTGTTGTGCAGGCAAAACCTAAAAACGGTGAGTTGCAAATCAGCCTTGAAGTGGTTTCCAAAAGGCAAAAAAGTTCTTAACAATGTAAAAAAGGGTTCAAAGGTTTGAATCGTTAAAAATGCAGAGTGTTTGAAAAAATAGGCAAATAAGCAATAACAAAAATGCACCCGTTTTAGCTAATTACAAAATGTGCATCTGTGCTAGCAATTCTTATACTTAGAAGAGTTGCAAAACAGCCAACATTCCTGTGATAATTACCATCAACTGGAGGCAGGTGGTAACCAAGAGGAAGGTATAAAAGCACACCTAGCATCCACTTTCCGCACTCTATGCAATGCAACTCTAAAAATCCCCAACATCTAAAAACTCTGAAGACATGGCAGAAGATAGGGAGCAGTAAAACCAAATAAAATGGGTTGATTTGTTTAGAAGTTGGGTCAAGTTATAGCTACATTAGATGTGTTTGATTAATGAAAGGAGCATAGAGGAACACGCAGGAATGAGAACTGAGGGTGCAAATTGTAAACTTTATCCAACCATTGGAATTTAGCAGAGGATCTACAAACTTATAAACGAGTCTGTTGATTCCAGTCCCCAATGTCCTTTATATATCGGTTCCTAACAAGAATAATTCCTCTTGGCAACTGCGCGACTCTACACTGAAGGGTCTGGAAGTGAACCCTAAAAATATAGAGCCAGGTGTATTAAATACTAATCATAAAAAACTGGTAAGAATTTGCAACCAGTATTTACACAACCAATATATAATTTTATGAACTGACATACAAATTAATATATTGGTTCATAAAATCCCGGTGGGGGGTAGTAATCTGACCTACCTCATGAATAATAAAGAAGTACATTGCAAATTGTAAGTCACTCAGATTTGTGGCCAGTTAGGGTCAGCAGACCACCATGTCTATGATCATCTTTTAAAAGTTAGCATTTTTTGTACGCAGCCCGTTCTTTTCTTAAAGGAAATGATATTGCTTTTGAAAAGGGTTTACATTTTTAAGTTTGTTTGAGGGTTTACAATGATCCTCTACTTCCTAAAAAAAAAATTCCAACATTCATAAAGGGAGAGGGGTCCCAATGGGAGCCCTTCCCTTTCAAATAGCTTACCACCCCAACTCGGGAGTTGGTAATATTTCAATTGTTTGTAGCCAGATTTCAATCGCAAAACATTGATACATGACATACTGATTCAGCATTTGGAAGGGGGTGCATATAACACGCTTCTTCCAAATAATGCATTGATATGGGGGACGCAATCCCATATTAGGAGTCAGTGAAAGTTTACCAGCTTTTACAATGGCATTAGTACATTAAAAAGCATTTTTGTGGTCGCAAACTCTAAAATTGAATATTTGTGACCCTAAAAATGCTTTGTATATCTGGCCCATAGAACTCAACTGACTTGTGTGGAGATGGGCACACATTTGTGTCTGTATTTTTGTGTGCTTCCCTAACTATTTCTTTGAGTCTGTGCATATCTACGTGTAAGTATATTAGTGGGGGACATTTGTAGCATCGTCCAGTCTTGCAGTGCCCCTTCATGTGGCATTAATGGCTTCCGCCTTCAAGTGTAATTGAAGGAATACGGTGTGAGTCGCTGGACGATCAATGCCTCTTGGCGCGTGCTCCAGAGGGTAGTGAGGGGAACAAGGCAGTAATTGAAAAGGCAGAAACTGCATCGCTGAATCTTAGAGAGGGATGGACTGTCAGCCAGGGGGCATTGCAGCTACACCCTCTTTCTCCGGCGCTGGAGATGTTTGTGTCAGCTTAATGGGTAGACGGTATCAGTGTCAACTTAGTGTACAAGGAAATAACATACATTTGTGACCAACTATATGATCAGAAGTAATAAGTGTCAGTGCAAGCCCAGTGTTCTGGGAATAATGGGTATTCATTTTATCTCAGTTTGCCCTAGATACCAGGATTTATTTTCAGTTCAGTGTGGAAAGGGAAGAGGTTTTTCATGTATGCATGCATGCCAGAATTATGGACACAGCGGTAATGGCCAGCAAGTGGAATGTTATAAGCTCTCCCGTAACTTTAAAGCTGACTGCCCACATCATCACGCATTTCAAGTCCCCCCAGAAGCAGGGTCATCTTAAGGATTTTTGGGGTCCTGGAAAAGACATATTTTGGAGGACTATATTCATAAGAACTTGAATTGTACCACCCATTTTCTGCTAGTTCAAGCCTGCTTGATGCTGAACAAACTTTCAGAAACGGGGTAGCACAAAAACACATGAACTAAATCTTGGCCAGGTCCCTACAAATCATTAAGATAACAAAGAGAGCAAAGGGGCAAAGAGAGGCAAATATAGAGGAAGAGGTAGGTTTGCCAATAAACTTCTGGCACGCACCCCCAAGGTCCGCAGTCAGAGAACTGGAGGCAGATCACCTACTTTTTTTGGGGTGGCGGCATGGAATCAGCTCCCCTGGAATTATGTGCTACAAGCGATCCAAGATTGTTTAATAAGAAGCTGAAATCCAGTTTTTTCTCTTTAAACTGAGCGTGCTTTCTCTCTGGCTTTCAGCTTGTACTGCGCCGGGACAATCCCTGGAGTAGCTGGGCGCAATATAAGTTTCATATCATATCATACTGTTGAGATAAATAGAAAGTTCACTTTCTGGGTGGGGGGAGTTTGGACGGTGTGGCCCCCAGGCTATTACCCACTGTGTCCATGCCTTAAAACGTTTCTGCCTGGAATATCTAGGCTAATTCCTCGACTGAGTTGAGTGTTCATGAACTAGCAGGAATTGGAGCATTTAAGGTAAAAAATTACTCATTTTGAGCCCGACAAATATCCATATAAGGACACTTGTCAAACATAAATAATTTTACTACTTTGTAAGTGTACGCTGCTACTACATACAGTTCCACAGTAGCAGCCGCGGCCAGCTCAGGTAAGTTCGGTGGGGCGGGGCATGGCGTGGCAGGGGGGAAGCCGACGGAATAGCTATAATTAAATTAATAAATAATACCTATTCCGTTGGCTTCCCCCCTGCCACGCCCTGCCCCACCCCACCGCGCTTACCTGAGCCAGCTGCCGCTGCACAGTAGTAAATTCCACACAGGAAATGTGGAGTGTAAAGTTCATGGATCGATTTGCCTTGAAAATTTGTGAACACCAAAAAACTCTCGAAGCTGTTGGAATTTACAAATTTCTCTCAGACCTCTTCCCACCTAGGACACATATGGAGACTTTCTCTGGTTCTTTTACTGTGTTGGAGTAAGTCCCTCTCCAGGAACGGAAAGGGTATGGTACATCACCAAAATTGTTGGGATGCAATGGAAATGGTTTGCCCAAGAAAAAAATGTTTTCCAGAGGATTAAAAAAATGAGAGAAAGAAAAATTTAATTTATACATCAGACTGTTTTTCTCTAATATCTTTAGGTTAGGGAAACAGAAAAGGCCCATGACATTCTCAAAAATAAATCTGGAAGGTTTACACTGATGCCTGTAGCCTGTAGATGTTTTGTGAATTCCCAAAAGCCATACAAGTTTATTTAAGATTCAGGCCCTATATGGTTTTATGCAGTTCAGTGGTACTCATTTGATGGTGCCCACAGAGGATTATAAAGTTCACATCTACACTTCTCATGTTGTGAAGTGGGGGCTCCATAAGGTGAATCAATCCTGCTCACACCGCTATGGACATCCCAGTTGACTCCTTCTGGTTGGACGCACAAAAGTGAGCGCCCTCACAGACACGCTGCTGTCTGGCACCGGCAGCCGCACGCTACTCAACTGGCAGGCTTGCAACGGGAGGAGCAGACAAGACAACCAATAAGAAGCAATGCAGGCAGCAGTGGAATGACTTCAGATCATCAGAGAGAGAGCAGATAGAATCTGCTGTACATGTGGATCGACAGAATCTGATGTCCCTCGAGCCCGAACCATATCTGGATCATTTCTATACATTTACAGGGCCAGACCCATAAACCTGGCAAATTTTGCCACCCCTTGGCTTCTGTAGCCCCAAATATATGTCTGTGAATGCTATATGAAAAATGTTGTCTCCGAAAAAAAATCCAAATAACCTTTGTAGTGCAGCAGTGACATCTTAAAAGAATTAAAATCCACCTCTGTTGTGTATCATTCAAACTTTGTTGAAGTTTTGAATAGAGTTAAACATTTTTTCGCCAAGGCCACATTGCAGTGATTAAATAGATATTTTTCAGAATCATGTACAAAATTTGAATGTAATATATTTTTGGAGTGTTTCTTCTTTTAAAAAATGTCCAACACTAAAGATGCCCATAGGTTTTTTTTCATGCTATCCGAAAAGTGAAAAAAATATACCACAAATGAGCTAGCTAGGCATGAAAGTTAATATGCCAGGGCATGGGGGGCGTGGTGTTCGCTCCACCCGGGGAATGGGAGCATATTTCAGTCTCACTGCAAGAGATATTACTCAATAAACCAACGTCCATTTGTTCAAGACCGTGTGCCATGGAGCATTGCGTCTAAATACAAATTGTTTGTAATTAAAGGGAATATGCCTTTATTTTTATTTTTTTATCACTGCACCATTTGTTGTTGTGAATCTTTCAGACCCCCACCCCCTACCTCGAAAGGGTCATTTCTTGTCATTTGATCACCGGAAATGGAGTGGCTTTTTTTGCAAGGACAATCAAACAATATCCAATCTCTCCAGTGCACTGGGCACTTGATGATCTGTGACAGGAAGTTGGCCTACCAAATCTGTTTCACTCTCCAGCTAGCTGTGGGCAAGGAAAATACAAATGAGTAACACTATGAAAATCCAGTGGCAATTTTCCTTGTACATACAACACACGACTTGTAATTGCTAATTGTCCATGATCACCGAATACTACCTGGAGGGATACAGTCAACAAAGAACAATTACTCCACAGGTGGTCAGGTGGATCAAAACTATTGTATGGGATTCACAAATCTTTACCATTTGTGATCCCAGTGATTGCAAACACTGACAACGAAAAGTCAACATTTTTTTTAACGTCTTTTATTGTTTTTCGGAACACCATCAACAAAATAAAGCATATTTCCAATAATCAACGTCAGGCAAGATATGCAAGAGAATATATCAGCATCAATCAATATACATACATATATGGGCTCTTGAGGTGTTCTACTTCAATGAAGCAACTTACAATAGCAATCGTGATAGTACTTCCAGCGTATTCCACGTACCCACCAAGGACCTCCGCGCTGCCCACTGGGCCTAGCTACCATCCCACGTATCCGCAAGACCACAACTGGAGGAAGATCCTTCTCCTACCTCGCTGCCAAGACCTGGAACTCCCTGCCTCTTCACCTCAGGCAATCACCGTCAATTCCTCAATTCAGAAAAGAGCTCAAGACCAGGGCCTGCAACGGACCAGCACCCCCCCACCCCCCCACCCCAGCCCTCCCTCAGCACCTTGAGACCCTTACGGGTGAGTAGTCATTGATAAAGAAAGAAAAGGAATAAAATAATAGAATTAAACAATTATTAAACAATTACACAATCACCCCTCCTCCTTACCGCAACCACCGCAATGGGTCCATGCTTGTTGAGGGACTAATTCAAAGTATAGTGGGTGAGATCTAGGGAATCACATACAGAATCTTAGAGGACAACTAGCCGACATTATGAACAAGTAACAAGTAGAAGGAACAGAGGTGGGGGCAATAGGAGGCGCACACAGGTGATTATGGCACAATCAAATGTTTACCTCTGCCTGGGGGTTGAATTGTTCCAGTAGTGCATCCCACCCCATGGCTATGGGGTATTTACGCAACCCTCGGCATTCTTTCCTGGGCAGTGCGTAGCTTTCAGCCAAGCCCCAGGGTCAAATATGCTTTCACCAACCCGCCAGAGCGGTTGCTGTCCGAGATGTCCAAAAACACATTGTCTGCCGCTTGGCTAGGAGAAGGGCTGTATCAATGAAGCGCGTCTCAGCCTTTCGCAGTGTCAGACCGAGGATAAAGTCCCAGTATGCAGTGTTTAGCACTGTCCCAGTGTGAGGACCCGGCATGTGATGCCAGTAAATCTCTAATATCACCCCAATATGATAATAACCTAGAACATATCAGCTTCGCCTGATTGGCATCTCGGGCAGGCGGATAAAGCTGAAGGAACTATCTTGTGTAACTTGGAAGGTGTCAAAAAGGCCCTGTGTAGTAGCGAAAATTGTATGAATCTACATCGCGCATTCTGGGGTATCCATCTGGGGTACTCTATGATGAAGCACCATTCTTTATTGTTAAATACACGATGGAGGTCTATTTCCCATTGCGTTCTTAGGGGAAGTAATGAGGTATACCAATGGGTATGGGGTCCCTTGTAAACCACTTAACCAGGTATCTACCAGTACCCATTTCATAGACAACCTGGATTAGTGCATGTGTCTTTGGTTCGGAGCTCATCAGTGACCAATGTGTTCTAACATATCACAGTATCCTGGCATGGGTGAGGAAGAGGGTCCCTGGGAACTCATGACGTTGCATGAATTCTTGCTGTGTCAACAGCGTCCCATCGCTAAATAAGTCTCCAGCCGTAGTGACCGCTGTAGTTCCCAAGGTAAGAGGTATATGAGTGTCCATCAGAGAGGAGAGGAAGACCCCACAAAGGGATGTCAGGGGCAAAATCTGAGGGGGAGTCTGTGTATTAAAGTGTCATTACGTGAGAGCATTGTTTAGCAAATGGGGGAGTCCCGGGGGGCGCACCGCTGCAGGCAGTAACAAAACTTGTAATCAAAATCAACTTTATTAGGCCAGAATTTTGCCCATAAAAGTAGCATAAAAACAACAATTAAGACATGACATAAAAATATTTAATAAAATAATATGCGACAGTTAAAAACAGCATCATAAAATTAGACAGAGTTAGCAGCATGATTATGAGAGCATAATGCCGCTGGCCCTTACAGCAAATTTTAGAAAGGAGCCAACATACAGGGAGGCTTCTTCATATAATTGTAATAAAAAAGTAAAAGCTGCCCTGCAGTGCCTGATGTTATGACATTTCTTTTTTAAAAATGGGATTAAGAACAGCCTTGTGTGCCTTTTATAAAACTTACAAAAAAACATAAAGTGCATCATCAATTGTCCTGATTTCCCATCGCACAGACATAGGGAACCATCCAGATTATTCTTAAGACCAAGAGGGAAGCACAACAGATACTTAACAGTATCAGCTCTTAGGCGAAACAATAATGAGCGTTCCCAGCGCCCCATGCTTGCCAAAGGTAATTAGTAGGACATTTCAGTGCAATCAAGGACTGGTATGCTATGGTAATTTGTGTAATTTACCAGATTCCAATTCACTTGACGAGTAGCCAAGTTCTTGCAGGTGGGTCTCGGCCAGCCAATAAGATAACCACTGCAGCTGCCCCACAATGTAGTATGGTCTAAAATCAGGTGCGCCCAGCCCACCCTCATCTAGGGGAGCTGCAGCTTAAAAAGGCTGACACGTCATCTTCCGGAGCCCCAAATGAGATCCAACAATATTGTATTCAGTTTCTTAAAGACAGCTCCGGGGACTACGATTGGCAGATTCACAAAATAGTATAGTAATTTGGGCAGCATCACCATCTTAGAGAGCGCCAATTGATCTGTCACGGATAAGGGCGGTGTGATCCAGAACTCCACCTGTGCTCTCAGGGCACTAATGACCCTACGTAGGTTCCCGTCTTACAGATCTGAGGATGAGCTATAAACCTGTATGACCAGATATCGAAATGTGTGGCGTGCAACCGGGATGGTGTGTAAACCTAGGGACACTCAGGGGTCGATTCCGATGTCGGCCGGAAGCGCACCTAACAGTATTCGTCCGGAAAAAATACGAGCCGAACGCGTGTTTTCCAACTGACTCGAACACTCTACCGAACGAACAAGTACGATGCGCATAACAGCCCAGATTCCGAGCGAGCCGTACTTACCCATTCCAGCTCCTGTTCCCCGCCCGAGCCGGATCCGTAAACGCCGAATCGAGTCGCACGGAACCAAATACACAGCACCTTCCGGCCGGACTAGTACGATGCGTCTCCCGTATGCGCCGAACTCGTCGCTACGTACGGCACGTTTGAGCATCCGGGAAAGCTGCACATAAGCTCCGAATCGCGCCACAAGACGATCCACGGTGACGAGACGAACAAGCCAGCGACGAGTATGAGTCGAAGAAACGAGAAACCCGAACGAGACGAACCAACCATGAATCCCATCGCGCAGGTCCTACCAATACTCTACATCTATTACCGGGACCGGCACGGACGTGTACGGCGCAGAAGGTAAGTCAAACACCCACAACACAAACAAACGACACGTACCCGAAATATGTCACACACACATAGGGATGCACAAATGACGTACACAAGGAACAGCAGAACCATAGGGGTGGGATGGCCAACACCAATGCCATACACACCCATAGGGGGATGGATGCCTACCACCAACACCACCCTACAACTACCCCTACTCATG